>QAXH01001778.1:0-12992 GCA_004335635.1 Chloromonas sp. AAM2 | reverse complement strand
AGGCGACTCATGTGCTGCAGTGCGGACGCCCAAGTGCGCCCCGCCAGCGGTCGGCCGCCCAGCCACTGCACCAGCGCACCGCTCCCAGCCGCCGTCAACAGATCTTATTCCACAAGCTTGAGCATCTGCGCAAACATGCAGCGTGGGCAGGCTAGGAATGTGCAGCCACGCATATAACAAGCGCCGGCACAAGAACACTCGCTTGAGCATCACACAACACTCCGTTCCTTGACGCAACAACTGCTACTCTCATGCACGTTTGCTTTTTGGAGAGAGAAATGCAATGGGCGGCCAACCAACGACTGGCCTTGCAAGTCGACAGTTGAACTACCATACGTCACCTCAAACAACACCAGCTGGTTCATTTGAGGCCTTGCGTGAAGTCTCGTGTTTAAGAATTGATTGTCGGACGGCCTCATGTTAGGCTTTGTGTTTCACACTATAATTGCCGGCCTGCCTCGCGTTAGGCTTCGTGTTTCATAATTGATTGTCGGACGGCCTCGTGTTAGGTCTCGTGTTCGGTATGCAAATGTTCGTCAGCTGTGCCTGCTTGATTCACCCACCGCCACACAGCCGTACACCAGGTAGTCGGGCCCCATGAGCAGGTGCAGCGCCAGCGCCGCAAGCACCTGGTCCCCCGAGAGCACGCCACACCACGCCAGGCCGCCTGCGGGCCCCGCCGCAGTGCTGCCCCCAAACCCCAGCCACCTGCCGGCGTGATGCAGCAGTGCAGACATGGCCACGCTCCTGTGGCCCCCCAGAGCTGCCCAGATCCTTGGCTCGGACACCCGCACCACACACTGCAGCGCACTGCACAGGGCAGTCAGCGGGCCCGTCATGGACCCACATGCACGCTGGGAGACGGCAGGCCATACGTACTCAGCGGATGGGCTGCGCAGTAGGCCCTGCATGAGGTCCAGTGCACTGCGCTTGGCTGCCGCGGCCTGGGAGGCGTCTGTACCAGCGCCCAGCAGGGCCCCCAAAGCTACCATGAGCGCATCGCCATGGGGGTGATTCAGCATGTCTGTCAGCCCCTCCGCACCCCCTGCGCAGCCCATAGCTGTGCATGCACTGTCAACCCATGAGGCCAGCTGGTCTGAGTCGCAACTGGGGAGACATGGCACCTGTGGCTGCAGCACCGCTTGCCCTGCCTGGGAACATTCTGGCTGCATGGCAGTGCCTCTGTGCGGGATGCTAGCCCCTGTCATGACCAACGCTGTCACGGTTGCATGCACCATGCGGCGCGCTGTGTATGTGGGTGGTGTCGGGTCACCTGCATGCACCATGCGGCGCGCTGTGTATGTGGGTGGTGTCGGGTCACCAGCAACGTGACTCAACATGAAAATCCAGGGAGTTCACAGTCTGTATACTGATCACACCCACTAGCTAATATACAACAGACTGCCGACCCTGATGCGTGCTTGCAAATAACAAGGGACACACACCACGTACACACCGTGCAGAATGCTGAAGCTCTAGTGTCCACGTGAAGGTCCTTATGCTGGCAAATGCCTCCTCAAAATACATGTACTCCTGGCACTTGTGTGTACATTGTCCGATGGGCCTGTTCAGCACAGCGAACTGAAGCAACACCGCTTACTCTTGATGTTAGCCACATGGACCGCCATGTTGCTCCATGGCAGTGGATTATCAGACACCGGCCGGGCAATCCAGCCCTCCTGGCTGACAGGCGCTGAACACGACACGCCCGGCCATGCCACTAGCACGCAGCGCTGCATGAGCAGACCCATGGCTCGCCAATCCATGAGTACACGATGCATCATGTCGGCCTGCAAAGCCAGGCTAGCGTGGTGCATCCAGGCCTGTGCATCCGACATGCCCGCGTCTAACTTGACAGCAGCGGTGATGGCGCCCTCTGGCCATGCGTTGGCAGGCGCAGGCCACAAACAGGGTGTGACTGCTGCCTGGGCAGTGGCTGTGGCCTGGGCTATGCACTGTAGCAAAGTGGCTGCATGGCTGGCTGCATGGTCGCATGTGAGAGTAGGGCAGGGCTCATCGGTTTGCAAAATGCTGTCCTTGTCTTGTGGTGCTGTTGTTGATGCGCTTATCACGCGCTGCAGGTACCAGCCGACATTGGTCGATGCATCTAGTTGCTCCAGAGCCGAGGGGTGGTGGGCCCAGCAAGAGAGACACTGGACCGCTGCCATGCATGACTCTGCAGGGGCCAGCAAGGCCAGTGCCAAACGCAGTGCAGGCCTTGGCGCATGGTTGTTGCTTGTTGCGGGGGGTGCCAAGACGTTTGGCCGTACGTCCAGGCTGCTCACCAAGATCTGCAACAAAACAGATCCCAAGTTCAACTGCTATGCGACAGGCATCAGCAGGTGTATGTAATCTCCAGTACAAGTATTGTACACAGTATGCAAATAAATAAGTGACAAGGGTTGTAAAAACGACAATAGCGCAGCGTATGCAAGCAACAGAGTAAGGCAAGCAGCCAAGGAAGGACGCTGCATGTGCTCCATGTGTTGGCCATACTCCTGCAATGACCAGGAGGGTTGGCCTTGATGTGTTCCTGAGAATTGTTTGCTTGTACTCAGCTTTTCACTTTCCAAGCAAACACAGTTGATCAATCTGCCCAGTCCGTATTAGCTGCTTGGAATGACCATCTACTGACTGTTGGCGTCAAAAGAATGGCAACTGGCACTGTGATTTCTAAAGGCACCACATGTCGTATGGAGCAACGGGAGATGTACAAAGCAGCTGAAGTGCCAGTCATTCTCTATGCTGCACATGCAAGTGGCACGTCGCGTACATTCCAAGGCCGCGCACCTCCAAGGCCTGCTCAGATCCCCCTGCCCCTGCGGTGCCAGCGGCTGCTGCCAGGTTTGTTGCCGCGTTGCACCAGGACAGGCCACACTGCACCGCAACCATGCCGAGCAAGCGCGGCTCGTCCGCTGGCATGCGATGCAATGCTAGCGTACAGTCATTTGGTTGCGCGTGGCTGGGCAGTCGTCCAGGTGCCAGCAACCAGTGGTGCAGCCAGCCAGCCTGAAGCAGCCTGGCCTGTACCCTCTGGCTCAACGCTGCTACCCCCGCAGCTGCGATGCATCGCTCAGTGAGCCCAACGCTAGTGTGCTGGTGGCCAGTGGCTTGTGCTAAAGACTGCAGCACTTGCATCAGTTGTGTTGCCACTGCACTCATGACCCCTGGCTCGCACTTGTCCAGCCGCACTAGGGCTGTAGGACAGGTGCAGCACAGGTGCATCAACACATCCACAGCACATGGCAGCTGATCATTCGGGTCGTTGTTGGCTGGACTGCACATCTGCTTGATGACGTCCAGGAGCTGTTTTGTCACAGCCACAACAGACTGCTGCCCTGAAACACTGTGCCCCGCATGCCCCAGGGCAGTCACCAGCGCATGCATGCACCGCCAGCCGCAGCTGCCCGGCCTCATGGATTGCGATGTCAACGCCGGCCCCAGAAGCTGCTGTTTGCATGTGAGCAGAAGAGGGACCTGGGACCCTGGGGCGCTGCAGCTGAGCAGCAGAGCAGAACCCGTAGTGCTGCAGGCCAGGCCGCTGCACACAGCCGCTGCAATCCCCACGGCTGCCTCTGCAGCACCGGGCACAGCCTGCCTATCACGGCTGCAGGTAAGCGCTGCTGCGCTGACTAGCAGCGGCTGCAGTGCTGCGATGGTCCACACACACGGGTGATGCTCGGCCAGTGACCCGAGGTGCTCCTGCCACTCGCCAACTCTCAGGGCCTCAGGGCTGCGGGTCGCCAACCCAGCGATGCAGTTGCACATGGCTGTGAGTAGCTGAGGACGTGCACTGTCATGCAGCGTGGCGGGACTGCTGGCCTGCCAGGAGCGATTGGGAATGGCGAGCAAGGCAGATGCGCAGACTAAGCAGCAATGTATCTGCCCTGCGTGTTCAGCTGTAGCTGCTGAGCCGTGATTGAGGCATGCTTTTAAAACTTCTAGCAGGGTCTGGCCGGGAGCGGCTCCGGCATCCAAAGCTCCTGCCAGTTGTTGCATGCTGGTTGATGCTGCCAGCTGCCTGCCACTGACTGCGCAGCTGGCCAACCGATGCAACCACGTGCCATGCGCATCAAGCATCACCACGGCATGCATCGCTGTAAGGTTTGCGGCCTTGTCAACTTTTGATTCCAAACAGGGGTTTTGTCCGGCCAGCAGCATGGAGAGCAGCTGAGAGAGTACTGTGGCTACACAGTCCTGCTGTTGCCTGACGGGCAGAAAATGCCAGTCTTGTGCCAGTGTGCGCAGAAGCTGCAGCGAGGCCGCGGCTAGCACGAGGTGGGCGCAGCCTGGCTGGGGCACTGGCAAATCCTGCTGCGGGTTCAGGCAGAGGAGATCTGCGTGCACAGGGAAAGCATCAGCTTTTAAGTGGCTGACAGTGACAGAATGGTGAACAACAGTGTGCATTTCTCCAGATGCAGCCTCAAGTGAACAATACGTGTCTGCCACATGCCGGTTCTGATCCGCATCCACCCCAGTTGGTGCACATCACATGCATCGTGTGTGGAAGCACAGGAGCCGTGTCTCACCTGCCTGCATGCGCTCCGCACACGGCTGTGGTAGCGCACAAGCAAGCGCAGGCAGCACGGCCAGAAGCAGTTGCGCTGCATGCACTGGAGAGGTGGCGCACGCCTCGCCAGCCAGGCACACCACCAGCTCAACGCTCGCCTGCCACATGTTGGGCGGCATGCTTGGTTCGGCAGATGGTGCAGACACGCATTCGTTTCCTGGCTGCTGCTGCTGCTGCTGCAGTAGGGTTGTGATTGCCTCACAGAGCTGCGGCCAACACGAGGCTCCCAGCACATCCTCTGGCAGCACCTCCCCGTCAGCGCCCGCCAGCTGAAGCAGCGCAGCCACACATGCCCCGCTACTGCTGCCTGAATCCTGCAGAGAACAACACAATGAGATTGCTACGCGGACACCCTGACCACTGAACCCACATGCAGACACCCTGACCATTGAACCCACATGCAGACACCCTGACCATTGAACCCACATGCGGACACCCTGATCATTGAACCCACATGCGGACACTGAACCCACATGCAACCACACAAGCGGTGCCTCTGTGCCGAGAGCCACCATCACGACTCACACACTCACCGTCAGGACGTTCACTGCTGCCTTCACCGCACCTCCGCCCGGCCCCCCATGCCCCAGCACAGCCCACCCGTGCTCCACCTCTTGCCACTCCCCGTCGCTGTCCCCCTCCGTGCCCTGCCCATGCGCCTCGCCCGCTTCTTCCGCACAGCCCAGTGCAATCAGGTCCTCCACCGACCCCTCACTGCCAAGCACCAGCTGCTGCACCGCTGACTGACAGGCCATGGGATTGGCAGGACCTGACACACGACCGGCCAGCCACACGAAGGCAATGTCCTGTTGGACTTGCTGCTCAACAGCCAACACCTGCGGCTGAGCCAGAGAGCCTGCCATGGCATTGGGACGCTCCTGCAGCACAAGCAACGTGGCAGCTGGGCATTTCTTCGATCATGAGCAGACAGCAGGCACGACTGCTGGGTTGCCCCGGCTATCACCAGCGTTGCCTTGTGCGCTCACCCGTCACATCTCATGCAAAAGCCAACCATGGATCTGTCAAAAACGCCTACCATTCAAGTCTACGTTGGAGTTATGCAAGAACAGATGGAACAAATTGATGAATGATTGTGCGGTACAGTGGCCCAGGATCACGAGGGTGTAACAGCTCGCACCTGTGCGCTTACAAGCCTGGACGGCCAGTCTGGGCCCTGCATCAAGTCATCCGTCTCTGCCAGCCATTCATTCGACTGAGCCAGCAAGCACTGTGCAAGGGGTGTGTCCGGTGACTGGAGCAGGCCTTGGAGCATGCGGCCCGTGCCTTCTGGACAGAGGGCCTCTGCAATGCTGCCGGCGTTTAGCGTGTGCCATGCAGCTTGCCAGATCTTGTCACGCAGCTCTTGAAGATACGGCAGAGCCTGCGTAGGGTTGTCCAACCATCACAATCATTCCAACTATTGTTTAGGCTCACCACTCTGGTAAGCAAGGGCCGATGCAGGCATGCTTGTCTGGAATGCTAAGTATGTGCAGTGTACTGCGCGTGACTAGCTCACCAGAACTTGTCCTTCCTCGTCCTGCCACAGTTGATGTAGGTCCTCAGGTGAACAGGCAACCACCGACCTCTCCACGCCTGCTTTCCTTTCTGAAGTTGCAAAGGGGTGATGGACTTCACCAGCAACATCACCACCAAGCCTTCGCAATACTAGACCAGCCACAGCATGAACAAACTTGTCCATTCTGCATTCAAATTAAATCACATGCCCTGTCTAGCAATCATTGGGCGAACCAGCATCTGACCGTTAGACAAACCAACATTTATTCAAACCTCAAGTTTCATAAGCGCCAGGCACAAGAGGCAATCTGGATGCGAACGTAACCCCACAGGTTTAAGAGTGAGAAAACTGACACCAAACTCACTTCTTCCCGTACCTGTCCCCCTGCCCCGTTTCACTGCAAGACAACCAGGCATACTAGGAGGTAACGTAGTGGGACGTTCAGCGTACACGTGGTGGAGCGGAGAAGCGGTCCAGGCTCAAAGCGCCGTTGAAAGTCAAGGGCAAGATGCCGCCTCCCCAGCTACCCTACAAAAGGCCATTCTACCAGGCAGCGTTAACGCAGACTGAAATCGAGGTGAGCGGGTGGTCATGCGGCAATGTCTGTTACGGCAAGCTGACTCCGGGTTCTTGCATTCACTCACATGCAGTTACTTGTCAGTGCCTCCATGTTGTGCCTCCATGTTGCATGCAGGAGGATCTGACTGCCATCATCACTAACACTAAGCGTGGCGTTCGTCAGCCACGGCGACAGAGCCCACCTCCTAATGGCCTACATTAGGACCATGCAGCAGCAAAAACGGTTGATTGAAGATCGACATGCGGCTTGGCACGGCTCACCATCAGTGCATGGGGGGTGGTAAGATGCCGTCTGCCTCTGTGCATGGCCTGACCATACTACCTGAAAGGCCATGTCCATTCGACTGCTGTTGACTAGCAAACTGACCTGACCAAGGCCATTATCTAGCAAATGCGCCTTTCTCTGCTTTTGATAGGAAACTGAACTCGGGTTATGAAAGAGCTTACAGGGGCAAACTGTGGATTTTTGCCTCAGCCTTGTTGACAGGAATTGTGTAGGTTTTCTTTTGGATTGGCCTGGCGAACCTGGACCATGCCGACAAAGTCCAGCAACATGATTGCTCCGCGGTTGCACAGTGTAAGCTGTGTTGCTCGAGTCGCTGAAAAGCATGAGCAGCACTAGCACTGGTCAGCCTGCCTTTTGGCGTGAGAGGAACATGTATTTATTTGCGCCCAAGGTCATGTGAGTGAGTCTGGTATGCAAGAAAGTCGGTACCACGTACTACCGCCATCACCCATAAGGCCACACAGCATTTAAAGGCCAACTGTTGTCATGGGATGCAGTAGGCATCATGCACACAGGTTAAGAGCTCGATGTAAGCAGGCACAACGCTCAATTGCACACTTAACTTACATGGGCTGAGGTTTGCGGGGTCGTGACCATTCAAACAAACCTGTAAAGGACTCGCTAACTGGCCATGTCATGCCATAGGCAATAAGCGAGCAGCAAGGGGCTGGACAAAAAATTGCAAGCTGCATGTAAGGTGCAAGTGAGTAGCAAGGGTGATGGCGCAACATTGCAAACCTTGCCCCTTGCTTGCATGCCAGTTGCAGAGCAAAGGGACACGCACCTGAACCGAAGCCAGCGCTGCAGAAATAACGGTCTGGCCCTGCTCGATCATTGTACCGAAGTGACCAGCGTAGCCGTACAACCATGTGTAAGGTCCAGTTCATGTATTGATCATACCAGGAGGGGAAAAACGTACAGGACAAAAAAGTTTGCGAGCTCTGTGTCAGTTCTAACACGGGCTGATGTGCTAAAGACGATCATAAAGCCGATGTAAAGTGAGCTTAATACCACAAAAGGTGTGGTTTGGGCAGAAGTATACAGGACTATGGTGCATGGGGTTGCTTGGGAGCGGGGGCTGACGCAGTACAGGCGATCATCAGAGCTAATGTGAAGTGGGCTCCATACTCCAGTGGGCTCATACTCGGAACGATATCTGCAGAAGGACAGTTGTGTCTTGCCATGCCAAAATGAGACATCTGACATGAAAATGCAAGAGGGAGAGAGGGAATGGACGATAGGATGGGCTGTTGGAGGCTTGGGCTCTGTCAAACGCCGAAGACATGCCGGTGTTTGCATGCCACCCAACCCATATCCAGAAGCTCAGAACTGCATCACTCCAGCGCCAAGTATCTGAAGCAGGCACCATCGAGGCATGCGAGGCTTGCTGAATCCTAAATTATGCCGCTCTCTGACCTGCCAGGATAAGCACACTGATGATTATCCGGTGCATGACATCTGCATTAAATCTCTGTGCCAGTTCTGCGTCCACCTCTGCATGCATTCCCTGAGCACGTTTTTCAAAACGTTCTACCATCACGTTCGATCGTGGTGCAGTGCCTCTCATATTCATTCAGCGCCATGCATGCGCATGCAGTTGCTGGGCATCCATATTGACAGTGTCTTGGCCCAAAGCGACACACTCTCATTGCGACCAACGCCGATGGCGCTCCGCACCTCCACTCGCAGCGGCTTGCTTCGCAAGACGAGGCCATCTCTGATCGTCACAGCCAGTGCGACTGGTTTGCGCCGCACAGCATCAGCTGCGCGACCATCGTCAATAGCTGCACAAGTGGTGTTCAGGTAAGGGGTGGCGGCACGATACAGAGTTTGCTCGCGCGTAGTGTCTAAATTCGTCGCGTTGCATAAAGTGGATGGGCCTGCGTTGCAACATCGGCTCTGTGACGCTCCATGCATGCTCAATCACATCTCCCCGCCTACCTTGGATCTTACCACGTGCTGCAGCCCGTGCCCTACTCTCTCAACGAGTTTGCGTCCTACAGGCCTGGTGTCCTGCCCAAGACCTGCCACTTCCTTCAGATCATTCTCAGGTACTAAGCAGGTCGCTGGCCCTAAGCCTTAGTGTTCATTCCTGCCCACAGAGTTCATAAATGCCCACGTCCTACCATGACCCAACCGTGTGGCCTCCCCACCCTTTCATGCAGCCATGGAGGCCACCAAGCGCGCGTTGATCTCTGTGTCAGACAAGACCAACCTGGAAATGCTGGTCAAGGTAACTGGTTTTGCACCTGTAGCCACCTGGGCATCGCAGCATGCCATGACTGCGTCGATGTGCACCACCACGACAGCTTCTGGAGCCGCCCCTTCACAGAGGCTTCTGAACCCCGAGAACATGAATGATGTGTGCCCGCGCAGGGTCTGGCCGAACACGGCTGGGATGTGGTGAGCACTGGCGGCACTGCCACGGCTATCCAGCAGATGGGTGTGCCATGCAAGAAGGTTGAGGACATCACGGGCTTCCCTGAGATGCTGGATGGTGCGTCAATGCACTAGTTAACTCGGTTGCAGGTCGGTGTGCCAGTAGCTGGAGCTCAACATGCCTTGCTGCTTCTTCCACCTGTTTTCAGGCCGCGTCAAGACTTTGCACCCGGCCGTACATGGGGGCATTCTCGCCATTCGTGACAAGCCAGAGCACATGAAGGCCATTGAGAGCCACCAGATCAGCACCATCGACCTTGTGGTTGCCAACCTGTACCCTTTCAGGAAGACAGTGACTGCCAACCCACCCCCTAGGTTTGAGGTGAGCTGGAGCACATAGGGGCCCTTTGCTGCACCGTTACGGGCCTACCACACGTGCTGGCGGGTGAACCTTATGTGCATGTGGGCCTGTCCTCTCGCAGATGGGTGTTGAAAACATTGACATTGGCGGCCCGAGCATGATCCGCGGCGCTGCCAAGAACATGGCATTTGTGACTGTTGCCGTTGACCCCGCGGACTACCCGGAGCTGCTCACACAGCTGGCGGGCACGAGCCCAGAAGAGGCCACAGCCTTTAGGAAAAGGATGGCATGGAAGGCGTTCCAGGTGAGCAGCGCATGTGAGCACATGCCTGGTGCTGGGGGACGCACATGAAGGTTTCCAGTGGTTGCAGCCCCGGCCCAAGCCGAATGTTGACGAGGTGAATGCCCTGTTCTCCGTTGTTTCGCAGCACTGTTCATCGTACGACTCCCAGGTGGCGGAGTGGCTGTGGCAGCAGACCAGCAGCGGCCCCGCGCCCGCCTTGACGGTCCCGCTGACTTTGTCTGCTGCCCTGCGCTACGGCGAGAACCCTCACCAGCCGGCAGCCTTCTACACGGATGATTCCCTGCGGGAGGCGGGCACTGGTGGTGTGGCCACCAGCAAGGTGCACTGGGGCAAGGAGATGAGCTACAACAACTACCTGGTGAGCGCAGCACAGGCACTTGGGCATCCGCTAGACGGCCCAGCGTGTGCATTTGTACAGCCGTGGTTGACAGTACAGCCAGTAATGGGCATGCACCATGTGGCTAGAACGCACGCAGGCAAGTACGCATGAGCCTTTCTGTTATTGGTTGCTGGCAATGGTTGCCGTGGCTGCTTCACCTGATGTGGCAACTCCTACAGACCGGTGGCTGTGCAGATGCTGCTGCACACTCGGCTGCACCTGATGTCACACTTCCTCCGTGTGCAGGATGCTGACGCGGCGTACCAGTGCTGCTGCGACTACCAGGAGCCCACCTGCGTCATTGTCAAGCACACAAACCCATGCGGCATCGCCACACGTGGGGACCTTAAGGAGGCGTACCGCCTGGCTGTCAGGGCCGACCCCATCTCCGCCTTTGGCGGCATCGTGGCCTTCAATCAAACGCTGGACGCAGACCTTGCGCGCGAAATTCGCGAGTTCCGCAGCCCCACAGACAATGAGACACGCATGTTCTACGAGATTGTCATTGCACCTAGCTACACGCCAGAGGTGAGCCAGATACAATGTCACTGCCAGCTACCAGGTAATCGCATCAGTAACAAGCATTCTCCTCGACAAAGTGAGCGCAGCCCTGGCACTCAGCGCCGGCTGCGGTACAAGAAGCACAGCCCTGGCCTGCTCCATGCACATTGGTGCCTGCTTTGCGTACACTCCCAGAGCGCGCTTGGGCGACTTTGGCGGTTCATCTGTCGTGCTGACTGGTTTCAAAACAGGACAGAACGCACTTGGAGCCACTGCTAATACACAAGCACGCAGAGTTATGGTGACTTGAGGCTCAGTCAAAAAGAAGCGCCGCAGGCGAGCGACTTTGGAGCTTCCACGCAAGAATTGGTCGAAAACGTCGCTTTGAAACCGGGCATGCCTACCGCCATGCAAGAATAGGTCGAGTTTCAGAATTACGGCCCTTTTATTTCGACTTATACTGGCGGTATGTAGTGTGACCCTGCCTGACCCTTGGTAAAGTCTCATAATAGGTACTGAAAGGTGTTGCATCCCATCCAGCAGGAGGTAGCCAACAACAACAAACAGCTCGCAAAGCAGAACAAAACATGTCCAAGCATGAAAACTCCATACAAGCACCATAGTGCATCCCGCACTGCAAGCGAGTGTGCGCACCACCTTGCCTGCTTGCCTTGCAGGGTCTTGAGGTGCTCAAGGGCAAGAGCAAGGCCCTGCGCATCCTAGAGGCGGGCGCGCGTGCCCCATCCGGCCTGAGCCTGCGCCAGGTGGCTGGCGGGTGGCTCGCCCAGAATGCAGACAGCCTCGCGCCCGAAGCCATCACCTTTACACCAGTCAGCGACGTCCAGCCAACAGAAGCACAGTTAGCAGATTTAAAGTTTGCCTGGCGGGCGGTCAAGCACGTTAAGAGCAATGCCATCACAGTTGCTAAGGACGGCAGGCTGCTGGGAATGGGCAGCGGCCAGCCCAACCGGGTCAACAGCGTGCGCATTGCGCTTGAGAAGGCGGGCGACGAGATCAAGGGCGCAGTGCTTGCATCGGATGCCTTCTTCCCCTTCTCCTGGAACGACAGCGTGGAGCTTGCTTGCCAAGCGGGCGTATCTGCCATTGTGCATCCGGGCGGCTCGGTGCGCGACAAGGACGCGATTGACTGCTGCAACAAGTACGGCGTAGCACTGCTCACCACAGGCGTGCGCCACTTCAAGCACTAGAACCATCACTGGCGACCACAGTGGCATGTTTCCAGGCTCTCAGCTGGATTGACTACAGCAAGCCATGGCGACGGCTGTTTGTTTTCCACAAGAGGGGAGGGATTCCAACCCGTCCAACCTACGTGTGAAGAGGATTGCGACACACCAGGATAGTAGTGGTGGTGGCCAACCCCTTGAGGTGCTATCCTGCCCGCATACCTCGTTAGACCCAAAAAGGGGCCTGAAAACATGTGCAAATCGTTCAATGTTGTGCTAATTGGCATTCACAAAATGCAGGATGCATCAATCACAACGAAGGACACACGTCACGTTAGTGTCTGATACGATACGTCATGTTAGTGTCTGATTATATCCTTCGTCTCAACCCTGCACATGATTCGCCGGGTCGTTCAGCGCGTGCTCTGCCTCAATCTGGTGCGACTCCAGTCCCTGGTGTTCCATAGCCGGCTGCGCTTGCTATTTTGGCTGAGCTTGTTGTGCCTTAAACGCAGCACAGGGGGGCGGTTAGGAAGACCGGTCAAGAGCCACAAACCAACGTGCATGATGTTCCTAGCCGCATTGACGTCCCGGTCCTACACGGTGTTGCAGAGAGTGTATCTCTTCACCTGCGTGCATCAAGATTTGCAGTGCCTTCAACCTGTACTTTCTTTTGTTAAGCATCATCATCACGTCTATATGTGGTCATGCGCCCCTGCCAGTTACTGACTGCTGGCCCAGTCCGCATCGCTGTGCCGCTTTTCTTTTCCTTCTGTTCTGTTCTGACACAGGTATATTGTTCCGACACAGATTCAGGATGCACGTGCTGGTTTTCCTTGCGTACGTTCCTGCAGCCGTTGTGTAATCCTGCCATCTCTGTGATCAGCATGCTCTTACCTTGTAGGACGCCTTGACAGTGCGACCACCGACCTT
>QAXH01001776.1:0-16621 GCA_004335635.1 Chloromonas sp. AAM2 | reverse complement strand
GGCTTGAAGTCTACCAGGAGTCTATCTAAGGTTTGTTAGAGTCTATCTAGAGTCTATCTAGGGTCTCTTAAAGTCTATCTAGGGTCTGTTGGAGTCCATCTAGGGTCTATGAGAGTCTAGCTAGGGTTTGTTAGAGTCTATAGGGTCTAAATGAGTCTATCTAGTGGTTCGAGCAGAGGCTTGAGGACTACTACAGGATTCCTGCTCGACTCAAATAGGGTCTGTGGGAAGCTGTCTAGACCCACTTTCACATATGCGCAGTCACAAAAGCGAGTCGTAACTTGATCCAAATGCCTTGCTAGCGCAAGGACAGCCGAAAAGTGGCAAAACAGGGGGGTGTGTAGTGGGGTCCTATTCCATGGGCATTTAAGAGGGGTCGTTGCAGATAGCCACTGTATAGTCAGTTTACCTGTTTCGGGCTGGGTTCGAAGGCTGATCCGATTTCGGCCCGAAAGATGAACTATGACTGCCGAACACTTTACACTACAAGAAACACTTCATGACACTGCAAATCCCTTGTTGCAGTCGTGAAATAACAAGACTTCAGAACACTTCTCTGCCCTCTGCCAAGAAACACTTCAAACACTTCAAACACTTCAAACACCCCGTTGCAGTCGTGAAATATGCCAGATAGCCATTGAAGCCGTGTGAAGTTCGGCGCCGAAAGAGGGGTGATTCATGTCTTCGGAGCTGAACACTGCAAAAATTTGGGTCAAAATGTATGTTTGAAGTCTTTATCGACTCACTGCAGTGTGAGTCTTTCAGTGAGACTGCGTGTCGAAGTGTTTCCGCCCGAACATAGCGTAATTCAGCCACCAAATGGGCAATTTACGGCACCCCCAACAATGGGCTCTGTGATAACTGGCCGTCGACTGGTTCTCAAGCTCGGGTCGCACAAAGCTGGGTCCAACAGCGGAGTGAGTTGTTGTACACTTCAGCAGAGAAAGCCTGCTTGGTCTGTTTTGTTTGGACTCTCTCTCTCTCTGAGCCACACTGTCATTGCTCACCTGCGTAGCATTCAGCATGAAGCAAAGGCAGCTGCCATCTACACGACGTGGCAATTCCGCGCTACTTCTGCGTCACGTGAGTTGACCTGGCGGTTGTGAGGCTGTCAGCTTTGGCCCGCCATGCATATATAGGCTTACCCATGCTTCTGCAGTGTGACTTCGCATTTGCTCCTTCCCACTGACTGCTTTTGCATGCACAGCTGGAGCTGTCCACGTCATCTGGAGGTCCTACAAACGCATGAAGGGCACGCCGAAGCCTCCGCTCAAGCTGGGCCAGACAGGGCCAATCAGCTGTGGACTGAGCTGCTTGACCGAGCTCTTCCCCACCGTCCATCTGGTCGTCGTGATGGGCATGCGCCAGAAGCCTGCCCTGGGTCTGGACAACCAGGACCAACTGCACTACGCTGAGCTCAATTTTCACGAACAAGGGCCAGGTGCTCCATGTCGTAGATCCAATTTCCTTGGCCATGATGTTCTGACCTGTGGCCATGCATCATGTTGCAAGAGCACTACATGATCTCTCCATGCTGTCTTCTGCCCACCTCGTTGCCCAGTACCGAGTTGCTGCATTTACAAAGTGAGGAAAATCGTCTTTGCTGGTCTTCTGCGATCGCCAACTTTCTGCGTTCCCTATGTCCGGTGTACGAGGGCGGGTTTCTGTCTTTTCTTGATCCTTTGATATCGTAACAATTTCAGGGAATCACAATTGGGATTACACAAAACAATACCGTAGAATAACGACAACCAATGCAAAACATGTAAAAAGCTCAGACTGCATCCTGGGACCATTGATTGCTGACCCATACGGTACATGGTGGTTGTGGCCAGTGCACCCATGAAACGAAAATCATGAAGCCTTAGATGATGCAGCAACATGCATAGCGATGGTCCCAGTGTACACGCAGATCACAGCGACATGCTGAGCCCAGGTTCAACTGTAGTCAAGTGTAAGTCAGCGTCACCCCATCCCAGAGAAGCAAGCTGCAATGCCACCCCCGTCTCTCGGGCCCAGGCCTGTACCGCATGCAAGGCACCACTACCGGATGGATTAGCAACCACACCAGCGCTTGCAAGAGGCTGAGGCTCCTGGTCTGGCGTGGCTGTATGCCCACTCTCAAGCATTTCTGACGGGACAGTCAGCCCGGAGATGAGGTGCAGCCCAGCATTTCCTGGTTCAGCCCACTTCTCCTGCTTCTTGCGTTTTGGCGCATCCAAAGGCAGTGTGTGACTTGCCTGTTCCACACACGTGGGTGGCGCGGCCAAGAGTGTGACTTGTGTGAGGTTGGCACATGACAGACAACGGGCGGCACGTGCTGCGTCTGCTTGTCCTCCTTCGACAACGTACACCACAGGATATCCAAGTATCAGTCCATACAAGGTAGGCATCAGTGGCAGAGATGCATCACCATCCAAAGTGATGTGCAGGGGCGCTGGGGCAGCCGCACAGCTATGCCCAGATGACGCTTGTTGTGGTGGCATTGCTGGTGCTTGCTCTGACAGGATGGCTGCTGCTGTAAGGCGTGCGTGTAAGCCTGCCATACGTTCACACACATCCTGCGAGTATCAACACAGCAAAAGCCATCGTTGAACGCCCAAAAAAAAGTTTGCCAGTTCTGGGACAATCCCTGTGAGGTATCCAGTTCCACTCTGTGTGCTTTGAAGTGGTACACTGACAGCATGTGAGTAGTGTTCTACCGCGGTATGGAATGTGTGATGTTGGTGGACGCAGACGTGCTCCTGAAACACGTGCGAGACGTCCACGCTCCTGTCACAAGTTGTGAGATTCACACCAGTGTGAGTCAGTGGTTACCGTGATGGGTCATGTCTGCTGATATATGACACTGACTTGACGCCACTTCTACGCAGAACCGCTTGCAATGCCCCACGTGGAATTGATTGATTCGTTACATCAGGGAAGCCGTCACATGACGTGGGATGGAATGTGTACCGCCCTGACCTACCCCAAAAGAAAGGCAGGAACAAAGGCAGAAATGGAATTGTCTCAGAACTGGCAAACTTCTTTTTCTTTGTTTTGCATGTGCCTTACATAAAGCAGGCAAAAGAGGCAAAAACATTGTTGCGACTGTGTGACTATCACGTGTCTGCCATGTGTCTGCCTTGGCGGTTGCTTGATTGACACCAGGTCACGTGATCTCAAACGTGGTGCACTACACTATGGCAGATCCATTACAATGATTTCAGAAGCTCGCAGCATGCTAGCACTTGCCTGTGCCCGGATCGCCGCCAGCAGTACCGGACGAACAGTTGCGTCCTGACCCCCAGGCAGGTGAACGCACTCAAACCCAACTAGGCATGGCCTGGGTGTGTCGGCTTGTCTGTCCAGCATGCGCTCCAGGTGCAGGCAGAGGGCTCTTACGTTCACCACTGTGTGGCAGCCCTCCAGAGTCAGCACGCAACCTGAAGCAACAGGCAATGGCAGCGTGGCGAAGCAGAATCCCGTTTTGATCTTGTTCTTGTCTAGAAGCGGTTGCCTACCCAACGGCCAAGCAAAAATATGCAATGGTTCGCCCCTCAAGCGGTGAGGCACAGAAGTCAGATAACATACAGTTGCAAGAAGCGGCGCTGCCATCCACCCCTGCATTGACCGACTGGTGCTGCCTTGTATCATTCAAACATCAACAGACACCCGCACTTACATGTGGGCTCGCCTGGCAGGCTGTTGATCCGCTGCACCAGCGCCAGCAGCGGCCCCGCCTGCAGCCCCAGCGCGTAGTCCAGCAGCAGCGCCGGCCGGGCCCCAGCCAGCAGCACCAGCAGGTCCAGCACCAGCCGCCTGACGTGTGGCTGCAGCGGCCGGTGACGCTGGCAGGCGTCCTATACCAAAGAGGGCCAAGGACCAAGGACAAAAGAGTCAACGCCTGATTGCTGTTGCTACACTTGACCTGTCAGGTGAGCCAGGGCTGATCGGGTCAGACTTTGTCAGCATAGGGCTGTCATGCTGTGTGCACGCGCATGTGTGCTGCCAGACACCATGCTCAAGAACACAGATGGCCACGTGCATTTGAGCAGGTCCGCACATGAAGCGCGGCTCGGCTATCACTGGCTCAGCTGTCAGCAGCTTGTCATGCCCGCATCACAGTAAGCACAGAGGAGTTGCATGTCCTCCATCCATGCACACTCCACCCCGCACTATGGCGCTTTACCTGCACTAAACATAGCACACGCAGAGCACGTTCCTCGCCATGCAGCACCTCAGGCTCCCAGCAGGACTGTGAAGCACCTGATCCCGCAGCCGCCATGGCTGCTGCTTGATGCCTGGGCACAAACCTTTCTGTGCCCAATCTTTTGCTTGATGTGTTGCGTTCCACTTTCAGACTGCTTGTGTGTTGAACCCACAGGGTTGAACTAACGCAAAGCTCTTTGCCTTTCAACCCGTTGCTGTTGACCGGACCGACGGCTTGTCCTGCACAGCTCCGGAGCCCTCAGACGCTGCTACTGCTGCTGATGCCTCCTGCTCTGCCCCTTGCTGTTTCCTTGCCTGGCGCTGTTCGGCTAGTTGTCTGATGCCCTGTGTGACAGCGTCCACCTCCCGCTGGAGCACACAGCTGAAGTTCTCGAAGTCACCAACCTGTGCGCCATTCACACCCATGCAAGATGTCAGACCTTGATCAGCACCATAGAGTCTTGCAACGTCTTGTCACATGCACACCTTTGCCATGAGCAGAGTAACAGCTTGCGATGACTTGCTATCAGCACACGGTCGGCACGACCCACGAGTTCTAGGCGCAACGTTGCAGCTTGCCCCTGATCTCGGAACCATGAATGTATGCTGACAACGGACCGAAGCCTGATTTTGCCTGAACCATGCAGCCCAGCCCGCCTGTGCTCCTGCCCTCGCGCATACCTGCTTGACCCCGTCTTGCAGCTGCCTGCACTGCACCACCATGTTACAGGGTTTGGCTTATGCAGTACACTGCCAGCTCTGTCCACCATGCACCACCATGCATGCCACAGTACCCAGTCCTGGTCTCTTGCCCCTGCCTGTTGCTGCCTTGCTTGGAGGAGGGAAGCCACGGACGCCCCACGACAGTAAAAGGTCACAACTGTGTGGTTGCACGGGCTGCAGGGCTGCTATTGCCAACTCGTGACAGTGCAGGCTGCAGAAAAATGATACCACTCTAATGAGAAGCTATCAAGCGGACAGCGTGTACCTAGCAATTTGTAAATGTGTTAGGAACGGTCACACTCGCCTTACCAGTGCAGCCACGTTTTTCACTGCCTGGTGGTATGCAGCCAGTTCCTGGCGCACAGCAGACTGCTCCTGCTCAATCAGCTTCTGCACCTCGTATATCTGTGAAAGAAGCCAAAGCATTTGCAAGGTTTGATAGCACCAGCAGGAGCACCCGGCAGGCCAACAATGTGGCAATATATGCACACGAAATCGAACATTGACAATGTGATTGGATTAATGCAGGCAGGCCTCATCATTACTGGATGTCAGCGAGCAGAAACAGCCGCGATCTTAGAAGGGCAGATACCCAGTAACCCAGTAACTCAGTAACATGTGTCTTCAATACACATGTGACTGTAAAGGCTTGCCTTGGGCCAGGCAAGCACTTGCTTGTTGTGATACACATGCTGAGGCATGTGTAACTGTAACGCTCGCATTTGCCTGCTTGTGTTTGAGCCACCGACCTGCAACACATCCTTATTCATAAGCTGCACTGCAGCGGGCACGAACTGCTGCAACGCGGCGTCCACACCTCGCTGTGCATCTCCTGCAGGGGACAGCAAGAATGTGAGGCTGTCAAGGGGATGCTGATGGGTTAGGCAGGGGCAGGGAGTTGTGATGGGTAGATCAGGCTGCTGCACCAGGTAGATTGGGTGACTTTTCACCTTGCTGCTTTCGCAACTGCGCATGCTGCTGTGCAGCATCCACCCTTGCTGTGGCAAACATATCAAGAAGACCTGGCTGGGGCGCATCGTCGGCCATTTCCATGTCGGTTCCATGATGGCCACGTGCGCGCCAGATCATTCCTTCGACATGTCGCATGTCCGGCTCAGGCGGCACTTCGATACAATTGCATTACAACGTTTCAGTAATCAACATCGCTTAACATGGATCCCCCGCCCTCGATCGCTCGTGTGCAAAAGGTGATTGATCAGCCGTTGATGGCCGACACAATCATGACTTCACTGAACCTGCGTCCAATCCGTGCATGAGCTGGGTAATCTGCATCTGGATCTATGCTTTATTTGAAGCCAGGGCAGTTTGTTATGAATAAGAGTGGAAAGGCAGCTCTGCAGATATCCAACATGATTCACTGCGTAACAAGTCAGGACAGTTGCCAGCTGGCTCCCATCTCCCAGCGATTGGCCTCTACTGTTATAAGTGTTCTGCTACTCTTGCTACGACAGACTTGTTCATACCAGCCGCATTCGGGGTGTTGAGGAGGCTGGCGGTCATACCAACGGTACTGTCTGTCTAACCTCTTTCCTCATAATGCACTTCAGGCCGTTGAGGTCATGGTGGAGGACGTTCAGCGTAGCCACCTAATCCCACGGCAGAAGGAGGCATTTCTGTGCTGTGCCCGCTGCTGCGACACCAGCGGCAGCGCTCAAGACCTGCAGGGCTGGTGTGTAGTGCGTTTGGTGACGCTACAAGAGCTCCTGCCACAGTATGCCAACTGCTGCTACTATAGCAACTGCTGCCTAACATATGATAACTCCTGTGCACAAAGCCAGCCTCATATGCACGTCAGGCCTAACTGCTGGTCTGCAGATCCTTGTAGCACAATTGACACGATGTCGCCGTGAATGTACAACTGTTGTCTGCACTGCAGCGTTGAGCGTTGTTCCATGGGGTCTGTCCAGCAACAGAAGACCATTCAACACGTCATGCAAGATTTCCAGGTAATGGCAGCCCAGTTGTTGCCCCAGTTCTTATGTCAGACGCACCCCTGATCCGTGGCAGAGTTGAGGAATGGCTGCAGGAACAAGTGTCTCGTTCTCAGCCCTGGCTAAGCCAGCAGAAACACTATGAATTTCCGCAGCTGGTATCCTTAGGTCTTCAGCATCATGAGAGTTGTTGCTGACCTTTGTGGCTTGTGTTCGCAGGAGCGGTTCCAGAGATGTGCATTGCGGTGCCAAGATGTGGCGCGGGTAGGTGATGTGGCTGCCTAGTCTACACTGGACAACTGTACGGCCTTGGGAACAGCAGTGAACTCGCACTATCAAATCACACTGTCAAATCCCAACGCAAGCAACTCTTGCTTCACATCTGGGGTCAACTCATATGCAAGTGTTGTCTCTATCCAAGTGTACACAAGATGCCATAAGTGTGACTCCAAATTGATTGCAATTTGTTGTTTGCCGCTGCAGGAGGTCACTGGATTTGACCCATCAGCTGCAGACGAGGCAAAGGGCCGGGTAAGCTGAAACCTTTGTTGGCAGTGCCTGGCAGCCAATATCAGCAGCAGCTGTTACTAATTAACTTGCTTTGCTTTTGGATAAGCGTCAACACGAAACCACCCTGATTGCCTGAACCCTCTGTGCGCCGCCATGGTGCCATGCAGGATAAATTCAACAGTTGCATGGACGGTTGTGGCAAGGAGTTCGAGGGCAAGGTGCCCAAGCTCAAGTCCGACATCCTCGGTCAGCTCAAGAAATTGTGAGCTGTGGTGACATGAAGCGAATTGTACTGCATGATTTCACCTGACCGGACGTGGGACACAGGGCACCTACTGCAATTTTTTGTGCCAGAAGCAATAATGCAGTGTGTGAGTAAGGGATGTATTGTGGCACTGTTTGGCCACCCCATTGGGGGACGACGAGCTGAGTGCAGATGATGTACCACAACTTCATGCTGCAAACAGGTGGTATAGACAGAGAGGCGCCCGCCAGTGGTCCTGGACTGTGGTTCTGACGACGGTTTGCATACAACGGTTTGCATACAAGGACAATTGTAGGTCTGACACCTGGATGGGCTCACATGAATGCCAGTTCTTCTATCTATGCTAAACAAGTACAACCATTGTAATTATAAGGCGTGGGTGAATTTGAGTGTGTGCCTGCAAGTTGACATAGCGTCGATCTCAAGAACCAGCCTGTCCAAGCGAGGATCAGCATGTTCTTCCCTTTTGCTCAACACCCCAGCTGTGTAAAACCTCGTATGGTTTTGTGATCTTTTTGGTGAGTCCTCGTTCTCATGCCAGCAGCAAGTGTACCCAGCTCAAGTCACAGGAGTCTCAGATATCCCAGGTATCAGCTGTCCCATGGGCTCAGTGTGATGTTGGTGAGATTCCGGAACTGACGGACATGACCTGACCTGACCGACGCGGGCTCATCCGTGTATGCAACGGCACGAACGCTTTAATTTCCTATCATTCGAACAAATTAAGCAACAAGGGTTTTCCGGGATCAGATCGACAATTGTCGCTTGAAAGAATGGCGGATGAAGATACGGTGAAGGATGAAGCCATGAAGGACGCAGCTGATGCAGATGCCGATGGCTCTGATTCAGATTCAGAATCCTCGGACATGGAGGAAATCAGTCCAGAGGCCATGGAAAGGCTCATGAGCTTGGAGGCAGAGTTGGAAGCCAACGTCAACCTGTATGACAAGCATGTGGAGGTAGGAAGACTTGCATGCGAAGGCCTGATGGGGAGCTGACCGGGCAAAGGCGGTGATGGAGTGCATTGATGGATGGCTCTGGGTGCATGTCCTGCAGTGCTCAATGTGCCATGTGCACAGCTGCATGCGCGTGCCAGCATGGAGGGATATGTTTGTGCCAGATGCAGTATTCTATGCCCGCGGCATGACTCCAGTGCCTGTGCTGCCTGAACGATACACGGGTTTTGTGAAACTGGACGTGCATGCAAGCTCTTTGCTTGGGGTGCGTGTAATGCACGCAGTCATTGCATTTCATCTCACCACACTTGGTCTTAAGCCATCTTCTGTTCCACTTGTGATGTGATACAGGCACACAAAGGCACACACAAAGGCACACACAAACGCACACACAAACGCACGCACACACACACACGCACACGCACGCACACGCACGCACACGCACACACACACACACACACACACACACATCTGCACACTTTCAATGCCATGCAGCTGGTCCAGCTCCTGCGCGATCTGAAGCTGCGTGTGAAGCTGCGGGAGGCGCATGAGCGCATGGCAGCCAAGTTCCCGCTGTCACCAGAGCTGTGGACTGAATGGATCAACGATGAATTGGAAGTGGTGAGGTGTAACTATCCTTCCACAGTTGAAAAGGTCTGGACAGTGCCTTTGCCTTTGAGTAGCTGAACGAGTGGCTGGCACAGTGGTGAAGGGCGATCATGCCAGTGGGTGAGGCAAGGGCTGGCCGAGCAGTTGAGACGTGGCTGAGCTGGTGTGACATGTGACATGCATGAGCATGTGGTGTGTGTTCGAGCGGGAAGCCTGCAGCTTGTGTTGCATGCGATCTGTTGGCTGGGTGAACAAGCCATGATGGGTAGGGTGTTCACAACTGCGTGGCGATCAGTTTGATTGTATGCGAATCTACTGGGCAGCTTTGTAGACAAAAATGGAACAGCATTGATATACAGGCAAATAAGTTGGTAGGTGCAACCGCAGTTTGCATGCTAGGTTGTGCGCTCTGGTTTTGCTTCAGCGTGCTGTATAGCGACTTGAGTCCAGCTGAGTATTTCAAGTGAAGACTGGGGTTCTTTCAGGATGCCGTGTGAGAACCCTTGTGTACTCACTGCCTCATCTGAACTTGCTCTTTCTAAAGGCATCCTGTAACCTTGCCCACGACTCATACAATGAGAAACCCAGGACAAGCATGGCATGATCACGTGTTTCCTGTTGCCCTGGTAGCCAATCCCATGTGCATGTCTGCGTGGCCTGCAGGTGCGTGACGTGGAGGACATCAAGTTCGTCAAGAGTCTGTTCAGGAGAGCTGCACAGGACTACCTGTCGGTGGACGTGTGGACGCAGTACCTGGAGTGAGTCAGTCAGAACACCTGCACCTGTGTTGCTCAGGGCAGGCTAAGACGGCATCTAGCCTCCTCTCAGACATGGCATGCCAGCGTTTGAGCGCGGTGCGTGTGGCTCCAACACTTGTTTAGTCAGCAGAGCAAGCCTACCACGAGCTGGCATTGTTGCTGAACTTGTATGCACGGGAAACTTTGCAGTTTGTACTAGTCGAGTTAGTTGTTCAATTGCGTTAGCGGACACCTGGATGCCGGGCATTGGAAGTGCCTCAGAGCAGGGGCAGGATTGGGCACAGCAAGCACGGGAGAAGCGGGAAGGCTAGGCAACTTGGCTGACATTTGCATGCCATCAGCTGTGAGATGTGTGATGGGGGGACGCAAGGACAAACAGGTCAAGTCCGCCAGCAAGCTGCGCAGCTTGTGTCGTGCTCTTGGCACCTGCCCACTCGCGTACTGCCACAGATGATGATGCGGATGATCACGATGATGATGTCTGTGGATTGCCATGATGTCCTCCCCCTGGTTGCAGGTTTGTGTGTGAGCTGGACCCTGACGTGCGTGCATTCACCCCTGGCGGCATCAAGGCCATGCGGGACCTGTGCGAGGAGGCGCTGACAGCCGCCGGGCTGCATGTGACGCAGGGGGCAAGGATCTGGGCAGTATACAGGTAAAGTGTGCGACATGTGTCTCGGTCTGACTTGCACTGCTCTCAGTGAAACGGCTGTCAGGAGCTTACATAGTCAAGGCCAAGCACTTGCACTGATACGCAGTGACTGTGCCACTGCTTATATTAGACTGGATGGAGAAAACCCTCATGTCCTACGTTTTTATGGATGCACATCTATCAACGACCTGTCGTGGGAATTGTTCCACACATGGTCGTGGTACCCATGTGCACGTCTGACTTGCATGCCAGGCAGGCAGCGGCACATGTATTTCTGGCTATACTTTTCTGATCTGCACCTCTGTTTTGCCTGCCCTTGATTGAACAGGAAGTACGAGGAGGAGGCGGGTGCCTCTTTGAGTGGGCAGGACGCGGAGAAGCATGCGGAGCGGCTGCGCTCCCTGTACCACCGCCAGCTGGCCCTGCCGCTGGAGGAAAACGAACAAGTCTTGGAGGAGTATAAGCAGTGGGAGAAGGCAAGAGGACAGGTCGGTGTCAAGAGCGCGGGTCACAATGGGGCAGGGAACGGGATGTGATTACAAGGAGAGAAAGCAGGATGCAAAAGGACGTGGGCATGCAACTTCACAAGGTCACATCTGGCTTCCGGGCATACATGTATGTATCGTACATGCACGACCAGACCAACAGGAAGAGCCAGCAGACGTTATTCCCCGCAGGTGAACATGCATTGCCGGCTTTTACAAGTCACCTGGCAGCTGCTCATCATCATTGCATTGTTGCTGGTGTGTGCGCAGGACGTCCCTGCCCATGTGGCCAAGGCTGCCTCCAGGGCCGGTGAGGGTCTGGCGCTGCGCTCCACGTACGAAGAGGCCATCGGGCCGGACAAGGAGCCAGACGCAGGTGAGGCACGACAGGTGCAGCGTGTGTGTTATGCATGGCCCAGGCAAACTGATGCCTCACCATGTCTGGGTGAGGCTGAAAAATGCGACAAGTTGAGCGCTTTGTGCTCTGTCCTTTACCTTTCAGCTCTGCAAAGAACCGCGTTTGTGTTCCTTCAGCCAATCCGCCCTATCTTGTTGCCTTTCAGCTCTGCTGGCTACCTACCTGGCATACATCAAGCTTGAACAGGCGCAGGGAGACCCAAGCAGAGTGCAGGTGCGCGGTGTGGGATGACTGTCGACGTTCAGGACCTGATGGTGCATATAGATGTCAAGACAGTCGCTCGTTCTGGATGCAGATTGACTCTGTAGATACTGCACAGCCTTGGGATGAAGGTCAAATGTAGCAGTGCAAGGCTGGAGTGTGGCAGGGGGCCGAGTGCAGGCTTCAAGCCCTGCAAATCCGATTGAGCAGCTAGAACGGTTGATGTGGTGCGGGATGCAGCGTAACGAGCAGCACAATGAAACCTAATCCCACGCTCTGCCTGAGCTGGATACTCGAAGTACCCGCACACTGGATAATCGCATCACTGTGCCCCGTGCTGTGCTTTGGTAGGTTGTGTACGAGCGTGCTGTGTCAGCGTTCCCCGTGACTGTGGAGCTATGGGCCCAGTACGTGCGCTGGCTGTCTGAGGGCCTGCGCATCCCCGCCACCACCGCTAGAGTGGCCACCCGCGCCACAAGGAACTGCTACTGGTCGGGGCCGCTCTGGACCGCGGCAGTGAGGGCCGTGGAGCTGGCGGGGCAGGACTTGGAGGCGCTGGGAAAGCTCAGGGACGATGCGATGGCAGCAGGCATGCAGGTGCGGCATCATGCATTGCACGTCTGTGGTGACTGGTGGCTTGGCTGACCGTACAACGTGAACGTCACCAGGGCCTCGCCTGTTCGCGGGGTTTGGTTACCTATGGGTTGTACCTACAACGATGTAGTATTGGGGCAGGGTTTGCCAGGGAGAAGGAGGGGGTGATACATGCACTGTGTGTCGCTGTTTCAGCTGCCTTGTTCGTATCTGTAATCGAATGTAATTGAAAATCAGCGTGCGTTGTCCTCTTCTGGATACTCCCTGGACTTTTCACGTCCTGGGCTGGCTGTTCCCATAACCCATTTGTTCCAGTTGTTGTTCATCACTGCCAGGCCTGGTTGTGACCAACCCACATCGGACTGTAACATATCTGGCTCTACGGTAGGCCTCGACGGACTCGACAGCAGGCCATCAAAGTGGCACATGTTCCACTCCTGCAGGGTTATGAGGATTACATGGAGGTGCTGCTGTCGCACCTGGACGCAGTCAGGCGCAGCCTGCCCCCCTCCCCCACCAACGCAGTTGACAAGGAGCAGGGGGCCAGCGAGCGCGTGGCTGCGCTGCGAGTGGCCTTCCAGTTCGCCACGCAGGTCATGGCTACGTACTTCCCGGAGCAACCAGATCGCACGCTCAGGTGAGCTATTCATTGAGCCAAGGAAGACTGCCTCACCGGTTTGTGGCAGGATGATCCCCTTTCCCTGCCCCGTCGTACAGCTTTTCTTTTGCGCCAGGCTCAGCCCTGAAGATATCTGTCCTTGTACTAAAGTTAGACTCGTCTAATGTCATTTAATTTCCTTTTCGGCGCATTCATGCATAAAAGGCAGAATTACGCCATTCATGCGTAGAGTTTCTTTTTTACGGTACAGCCCTAACAACGGCTCAAGCGTCCCTTCAGTCCAGGGCTTTGTGGTTGACACACGTCCATGGCTGGCTGAAGAGGGACACGCATCCATGGCTGTCCTAGTTCAAGCACCTTGTGCCTTGTCACAGGGCTGCAACCATTGTGACCCTCCCTCGTCCATGAGCAAGTGGAATAGTCACGTTGGCTTATACGAGCATTCATAGTTGTGCTCGATACACCATCTAGCTTGCTTGCATGGCCGTGCATGCACTCAGTTACACAGCCAACCTTTGCGAGTATAACCTTGCTTGTTCTGCCAGCATGAGTTTGTTGTCCAGGCTGGGAATGCAACCACACTGCATTTTGCAACCCCCAGTGTCTGTGTTTGGCATGCGTATTCGTGTGTTACGCCGTACGCCCTGTCCTTTCTGTGGCTGGCCTGATTGTTGGACAAGAACGTATCTGTGCTGACCTGGCTTGCTGCTCTTGCATCTCAGGCTGCCCAGCTACTGGTCACACTGTGAAGCGCACGTGATCCGGGACCAGGCAGCGGCCAGGAAGGTGTGGGAGGAGGCGCTCAAAACACCACTGAACAGGTGTGTGGGAGCAATGACCACTGTGGCAGCGCTTCCGGACTAGTTATAGATGGAAGAGTTTGTGCGTAGTACTGTCATCTGGCCTTCTACAGTATTTCACTGGCTTTGACATCAGGACCGCTTGTCCATGCAATACTTGTGCAACAAAACACATTCTCATGTCCACATCCTCAAGTTGCCTGTCACACAGCATTGCAACCCAGTGTCAACAACTGCAGATTGGAAGGCTTGCATGCTTGGTTTGTGTTGCCGGTGCACATGTGGGTCGCGCTCTGCCTGGGATGCTGGACACACATCACTTGCAACGCCAGAGCAGATGTCAGCGGGCAAGCTCAGCCTACCCAGTAAACGCTTGTCCACCTTTCCACCGATGCTGCATCCCCAGGTTGGGCCCGCAGCCCTCCAAAATAGCACTGCAAACCATCCCATGATTGTCAACAAAAACAGAGCGCTTGTCTTTTGAGCTTGATATGTTTTGCTGGCGTACATGTGTGCCTCTGTTGCCGCCTTCCCGCAGGTACAGCGAGCCCTGGTCAGGGTACGCGGCCATGGAGCGCGGGCTGCGCAACGTCAAGGAAGCACGGGGGGTGTACCGGCGAGCATACAACAGGAAGTACGCGGACCCTGGCCATGCGTACGCCATGTGCATGGAGTGGCTGCGCTTTGAGCGGGAGGAGGGCAGGTGAGGCGGGGCCTTGATGAGATGGATAAGCTTCAAAGCAACACGAGGTTTCATTCCAATGCACTTGATTTCCACTTCAAGGCTGGCGATCAGATACGTTGGTGCCATCATGCCCTGTTTCTCGACTCGCGTCAGTTTCTGCTGTGTGTTTGTGCTGTCTTGCAGATAGGCTATGTCAGGAAAATCTTTGCCAAGATAGCTGAGTTTGACAGCTTGTATTTCGCATGCCTCTGCATGCCTGCTTCCTTATGGATGTCCGGATCTGGCTAGTGCAGTCATGCCGTGTTCGGTCAGGTCACCCGTTGCACTGTTCATGCATTGTGCAGTGCCGAGGACTACCAACAGGCGCTGTCCAAGGTTGGCCCCATTCTGGATGAGGCAACAGCAGCTGCTGCTGCGGTTGATGCACAGACTATGGCGCAAGCCAAGGTAAGCAGCCTGGTGCAGGCTGATAGAGACAGTTGGCAGTGCAGGTCCGAGGCTCAGGGATTGTTTGCAGAAGATAACCAATGACCAATGATAACTGCGGATGTCATTGACTCGTACGGTACTCCTATGGCTCAGGAGGCACCGGTGATGGCTGAAGGGTTCCCAGTCTCTGGCCTGTGCGGTATCTGCAGGTCTGGCAGTGACCGCATGCAAGCAGATAGGGGAACCCTCATGCCATTGCTGTTTCCTTTTTTTTGTGGGAGTCAGTGACATGAAACTTTGTTGCAGGCTACAAAAGGTGGGTTCAGCTTCCAGGATCTTTGGCCACTCCCTCCCTTTCTCGTGTTGCCCCATGCAACAAGTATGGCTCGTGCGCATGGTGCTTGGACGCAGGATGCAGCCAAAGTTGTCAGGCAGCTGAGTCCGGAAGAAATGGCAGCCATGCGTCGACAAAAAGATCCCAATTTCAAGGCTGAGAAAGGCGCCAAGGCCGCTGCTGCCAAGAAAAACACACCTGGCTTTCAAGTGCCACCAAGCAAAGCGGCTGCAGGTGAGAACGCGCAGCGAACAAGGTGTCGTTGTAACGGCAGTAACAGCATCCAAGGTTACGAACAACCAAGCACAACATCTGTAGGCTCGTTGAAACAAACAAGGACTACCCGCGCACTGCTTTGCTTCAGTTCAGCATGGATATCGATTCTCCGCCGCAAGGCTCGTGGAGCGGTCTGTCACAGGTCAAAGGCGCGAACAACATGCCGCTAACCAGTTTGGGAAACATGCACACCTTCGCATGGCCAGGTGCTGGTCTGTTTGTTACTCAGCATGGTTGGTGAAGCTTAAGATACCTGATCAAACTTGTTAGCGCTTGCTGGTGTGCAGGAAAGAGGTCGCATGGGCGGGATGAAGGGGAGCCAGAGTCAGACATGAAGCGTGCACGGCTTCAAGGGCCAGACAATGGAGGTGCTGCAGCACCAGCAGCTGGGCATCAGCACCAGCAGCAGCAACAGCAGGAACAGCAGGAAGATGAAGAAATGGCTGGAGCAGATGACAGCCAAGCAGGGCAGCATGAAGGTCCCAAAGGGTCTGCTGGCCAAATTCAAAGAGCCGACGAACACACAGCGTTTGTGCGAGGACTACCCATTGGCACAAGCGAAGAACATCTCAAAGCCTTCTTCAAGGACTGTGGACCAATTGCCTCTGTTCGCATCCCCTGGCATCCCAATGGCGAGAAACGAGTGAGTACAACAAGATGCATACCCCTGACAACCTAGCTCACCCACATGACGTTAAGATGCAGCCTGCAGCTCATGATAGGGCCTCTGCCGCCCTCTGACTATCAAGTCCGCCAGGGATGCCCTTTCAGCATTTGCCTCTCACTCACATACACTGTCACTGTTCAAATGGAAATGTGCGGCCTGGCGTGTGCATAAGCAGGTGTGCAGTCACTGCAAATGCTTCTGGATGTGCAAGGTTGCTGCCGTGCATGTCACACTGCAGAACTTTGCCTACGTTGACTTTCGTACCAGTGAAGCCCTGGTCAGTGCCATAGCCAAGGATGGCAGCTGCCTGCCGGGCAGTGATGAAAAGCTTATGATAGCCAAGTCAGCGCCGCCCGGTCGGGGAGGCGGCGGTGGGAGGGGCGGCTTCGGGCGGGGCCGGGGGGCACTGGGCGGGCATGCAGGGCAGGAGAGCGGTCGCGGGCGAGGCCGGGGCTACCAGGGGCAGGATGGCGGTGGCAGGCGGGGTAGCAGGAGCT
>QAXH01001773.1:364-59532 GCA_004335635.1 Chloromonas sp. AAM2 | reverse complement strand
AACGCCACATGGCACACCCCATGCGCGTCCTGAGGGAACGCCACATGTCACACCCCATGCGAGGATCACAGCCAACCCTGTCTTGCCCACCTGCAGCTGCGCTCTCTTTGCCACGGCCTGCTTGCTGAGCTCCTCCAGCCGTGCGTTGGCCACCTGAATGTCGCGGCTCAGCTGACGCAGCGTGTCCAGGGACCGGCTCAGGGACTCTACTTGCTCAACCTTGTCCTGAAATCATGGCAGGCGGCGTAGCAACGCAACATACCTTGATTACCACTGGCAACGCAGCGCGCATCATTGACTCCCGCATGGCTACTCTCCTCACACCTGTCTCCCTTGCCTGTGCATGCCACTGCCATCCTTAACCACTGCAACCAACCTGGCTTCTCAACATTGTGGCTTTATCAAGCTGCAACCTTGCCTTGATCCTAACCCGCCCGACCCCGGCCCACTCCGAAGCTTGCACTGGGTTCAGCCCAAGCCCCTGTGTTAACGCATTCCTTTTGAGCGGACTGCATTTATTGCAGCCTCAGACCTGCACTTGTTGCTCCAGTGCCTGCGCCTCCTCCATGTGCCTGTCTATCTGGTCCTGCGCCCGCTCCACCTCCTCCTGCAGCCGCGTGGCGTTGTCCCGGTGCGTGCGCAGGTGGTCAAGCTGGAGCTTCATGGTCTTGATCTGGAAGCATAGCATTGCACACATGGTTTGGTGGTTGTCAACGCAAACTCTGGCGGTGCGTGTATGTGCTTCAAGTGCTGGGAAAAACTTGCCACCGCCATGTGCATCGCATTACACACAAAAGAGGGTGACGGACAGTCATGCTTTGTCATGCAAAACCAGTGCCAGCTTCGCCAGGCTTGTGGTTGCCTCTAGCTCTTATTTCTTATGGTTGCTCAGCGCTAGTCGCGCCTGTACCCATCCTTGTTATGCGTGACACGCAAGCGGTTGCACCCTGTACATGTGCCAGTATGTGATGACTGCTTTCTTGAGTCACCTCGTGTGTCTTCTCCAGCCTGAGCTTGCGCAGCGAGTCCAGGGCCTTGGTGTACTTGGTTGCGGCGAAAATGTCATCAAACCGCTCCTTGAGCACTTTGCCCTCAGCCAGGGGCCAGTTGGACTCCTCTTGGTGGACGAAAATCACATTCTCAAGCACAGCCTGCGCCAAGAATGTGCATGGATGCGTTGGCTGGTCAAGAGGCATGTGTCATGGTAGGTGGGTAGCGGCACAGCCCTGCTGCCATGATTTCTGAGTGACTCATGAGAGATTCACTTGACAAAGGCCATATCTTTGTGCCACGTCGACTGGTTGGACCGTGGCCATAACTACCAGTCTGCGGTCAAACATCGTATCTTGTATGTGTGTTGTGCTGCATGGCCTGACAGCCGCCAAACAGGTCAGCAGGCAAGCTGCCGCTTCCTGTGGTGCCCTGGGCCAGCCGCCATACAACACACTTTCCAGGGCCCCACCTTTGAAACCCCCATGAGACTTGGCACCATTTTATCGATATCGGCACATCGGTACGTGACTGCCGTCTTCTGGCCTGTTTCCGCGTTGGGTGTGGACATGGTGCAATCCAAGGTCTTAAACTCAAGCTTGGTTTTCTTTTGTGTCAACTGCGCAACAAAACGCCGTGCCAAAGCAGATGGCATGCATAATGAGGAGGCCATGGCATGAGCAATGTAGCTGGTGTATCGTTCACAGTCCGGCCACAGGGCAGCACAGATCCAAATCCCATATAAGCCCCAACTGCAACCAGGCAGGCTGCATCAAAGAGATCAGCACTGTGGGCCTCCATGGTTTGTTACCCCAACAATCATGCAAGTTTCAGCGTTGCTCCATGTCAACCTCGCCACAAAGGTGTGCACATCACTTGCCTGGAACACACGCAGCACAGTAATTTCCTGACCGTTCCCTGTAAAAAAACGCAGCTTGATTTGCGCTTTGACCTCGGTTTCGTGTGCCACCTGGACATGCAACACAAACACGAGGTGGCATGGTATTGCACGGTTGAAGGTAGGCAAGACTGTCCAACCTGCCCACAAAGCGGGCAACCCGATGCACTAAGCCAGATCAATCCTCTTGAACAACAAAAAGGTGGCACATTTGTCTTGACAGTGCCAAAAGAGGGTCACTAACGGGCAGACATGCACCTGTTGCGTATGGATGGCCGAGTGCCTTAGCACACCTTGGGGTCATGCACAAAGCTTTGACCAGAGCGCGTGTTTGGCGGAAGCTCGCCCGTGCATGCCTGCTTCAGGCATTCAATGATCGTCTGCAACCAAGCATGGGCAAGCAAGTGACTGGGACTCCATACACATGCAATGCAAGCATCCCCAGGGCAGCAGGGCGGACCAGGTTGTACTAGTGACTTTATGAGAACCTTATGGGCCAGCTTCTATACTGTGAGCACTGCATGTTCTGGCACTAGCCCCAAGACCCAAAACCTTGGCCAATCAGGTGACTTACCGTCTTGCCGGCACCGTTTGCGCCTACAATAAGCGTCAGCGGCTTGTAAAACTGTATGACAGCCTTGTTATCAGGGCTGAAGGACCGAATGCCCTTGATCAACATCTGCACACAGGACGTAAGTTTGATCAAGGCTGCTGCGCATGCTGCGACTTGCCCCGGCATACCCAGGATCAGACAGGCGAACTGAAGGATGCACAGCCACCTTGTCAATCGTACACATCTTGCGCGTTGCTTTCTTTGAAACACCTCAGGGATGAGAAAGGACTTTTGCGTAACAGAGGGTTGTTCCGGGTCAACCGAGCAAAATGCAAAGCGTGTGTCGGAACTACATAATGGTCTTATGGCTTTCTGCATGGGCACAGAAATCCCAAGGGAGGGAGCCGGGAATGAAGGAAAGCAAACGGCGCGAAACGTACGCACGGGACTGTCCCCCTTCTTCCCTTATTCAGTGTGTTTGCAGTGGTGTCTGCAGGGTCTAGTTGTCGGGCCACAAGTGGTGACTTCACTGTTGACAATGCAAGTGGTGACTCCGTTGTCAACATGATCCTGCGTGCATTGCACTTTTGTCGCCACCGTGGCTTGTCACCCTGTTGACACGGAGCAGAACATTTACGGAGCAGGCCGGATTACGGGCAACTAGGTCATCTTGTCGACAGGATTCTGGCAGGGCTCTAAGAGACAATCTGGAAGCCTGGGGAGCAGAAGTCACAAAGGGCAATGGACAACATGGATGTCTTCGGACTCCAGGCTGGTGGCTGCTCCCCTCGAATTCTGTGATGAGAGCTTATTTTTGTTGCAACTTGAGCCAGCAGTTTGGCTGACTTGTAAACATCCTATCTGTATACAGGGTGCGTAAACGTATGTACAGGTGCTGACGTGTCCAAATCGTGCAGAGGCGGGATTGCAAGTGTTTGATGTCTCCGAAGTGAGGCTGCCGAATTGGGTGGGCCATTTTGGTGGCAGACGCATGCCAGTGAATGACTTGGAGCCCTTGCTATTGCGCGCGAAAAAAAAACATTTTTGTTTCCTGCCGTGCTCCTCTTGTCACTTTGGATGGAGCAGCGTAGAATGGCAGCCATGGGGTTTCAAGCCGCAGCTTCTTCAGGAAGCCCGGTCAATGCCAGGGGCCCGGTCAATGCGGGTCAAAGCTGAAACGTAACTACCGTTTCTTTGCGCTTTGCTTGTTGAACGACCTCTCTTTTTCCGCATGCAGACCTGATCGCAAGCCCACTTGTGCTATCAGCGCGCTTGAGCATTTCAACACACCTGAGCCATTGGTGTGTCGCTCGCGTCGCCCGAATTTCCGTTGACTTGTCTTGCAACATCAGCGCTGCACTATTTTGTCACCTTTCCCACCAAGCTCATCATGGCCCGTGGAGCTGGGCATCCATGGATTGTGTTGCTGGCCTGCCTTGCAGCCGCAGAAGGTAAAAAAAGCCGCACACTGTTGGGACTGCAAACTGGAAAGGATATTGTGATTAGAGCGGCCTGGAACATCATCGCTGAGCAATGGGAATTGTGATGTCCCGTGTGTTCTCAACATAGTACGTCGCAGCGGCCGTGTTTGACCGAGGGTCCAAGGGTCGAGGTGCAGGCCATCATGGTCTCAAGCCATCGACTCACAATTCATTGCCTGAATTCACCAATACAGATGAAAGTATGCTGCGCAGTTCGCTCAGACGCATCTCACAGGAATGCGTTGCAGCGCATGATGCGACAGTTGCGACACCTTTAACTGTCGAAGTTTGACCGCGTCAAACTTGGCTTTGCGCTGCCTGATAGACCTATGGCAATCAATGCATCTTCACAAGCGGGTGTACCTCAGCTGCTGGTATGTTGTGATCGCAGGAGCGCGAGTAGAGCTCTTGGTACGCTCTCCGCCGTCTCCTCCTCAGCCTCCCAGCCCGCCAAGCCCTCCCAGCCCCAGCCCTCCACCCCCACCACCAGGTAGCTGAATCACACTCGTGCGGCTGACATGGCTGTTTGCACAGTCTGGCATGCCCTTGATGCCCAGCACCCATTAAACAGTGCCTTGCGTAAACTGAAGAGTTCAGATATGCGTGGCCCTAGCTGTTAATGTCACTCGCCTTTTTGAGATCTGGTACAACGAGAGTTTGACATGTTATAATTGCAAGCAATACGTTCCACCCAGTACCATTCATGTCGGCCATGTTTGCAGGCTTCATCTTCGAGTACTCCACGCACAGACTAAACTTCTCCGCCGCCAACGAGTACTGTGCCCATACCTATGATGGTGGCCGCATAGCTGGCATGACTGATGGGCCAGATGCCCCATTAATTATTGCAGCTGTATGCAGCAGTTCCGATGCAAAGTGCTGGATTCAGGACTTGGCAGCATCTCAGAGCAGCAGCATGTGCCCCTTTACAGCTGACGGTGGGAAGAGCATCAACCTAGTTGACTGCAGCATCTCATTCAACTTTGTCTGCGTGCGGCCAGCACCACCACCGCCTTCCCCTCCAGCTCCCCCCAGCCCGCCAACCCCTCCAAGCCCACCTGCGCCCCCAAGCCCACCACCCAGCCCACCGTCTCCACCCAAGCCACCTTCCCCACCAACACCCCCCAGCCCACCCCCAAGCCTGTCGCCAACTCCTGCTCCAGGTGCGTGGCATGGCTTGCACATCGAATGTTTGTCATACGCCTGAGCATAACCAGCTTACACATCATCTCTGTCACAACATACCGTTCCTAACGTATGGCTAAGAAAGCAGCAGAGGAACGCACCTTCAGACGGGAGTCACTACCTGCTGTGTACATGTGTCACTGCAAGCATGCCTGTAGGATTAGGATGTCAAGAGCATGCTTGCTTTAATCGCAAACAGACACTTTGCATATGTTCTTACAGATTGGTGTTCCCATGAGATGTTTGTCATGCCCTTGGAAATAGTCAGCTGACACACCATAACACACATTGTCCATCATTCGGGGAGCAAGGATTTGCAAGGAGCAGAGAAATGCACTACATGCTGTGTACACGTGCCACTGCGGTTGCAATCTCGACGCCATGCTTGCAACTGCAAACAGACTTGATGCGTAGTGGCTTCACATGATGCAACCTGTCTGACACACGCACACGGCGCTGGTGCCCTAGCTGCATGACATCTTGCTGCTTGCACTTGACCACTTAGTACTTACGGGCAGCGTAATCTTTTCTACGCTTGCATCACCTGTGCTGTCTCCCCTGATGCCTGGGCATGCAGACCACCAGAGCATTGTCATTGACGGCTACTTCTACTTCCTCTTCACCACCAACGAGCCTTACCACGCGGCGCAGCAAGTGTGCACGGTCAGTCCTGGCACAATTACAGCTGCTGCTGTGATTGGATGCGTGCTGAACCAGGACACTGCTGCACGTGTAACACTCCAGGCCAGCTCACTTTCTGTGTGTCCTCCTCTGGAATTGCGACAAGTCTGCTGGTTGCTTGAGCATGGCTACATTGTTTGGTTCTGTTTGCTGCCTTTCAGGTCCTTGGACGTGAGCTGGCACCTTGGTCTGACGCCAATGCACGTCTAGCCATTGACGTCCTCTGCTCGCCCAGCAACCCATCAAACCCGGACACAAGCGGACGATGCTGGGTTGGCACCCACCCACCACCAGCAGCCGGTGACCTCAGGTGCCCAATGGCACAGGGAGGCGTTGTCTCCTTTGTGCCGTGCTCAACAGAACTCACCTATGTGTGCCGCAAACGTGAGTGATGCGTCAGTAGGCTCGGTGTGATGAGATGGAACGTTGCAATTCTGTCCAGCCTCGCGTACTGTGCTCCTTTCCTGTACCGTTCTAACATACTTTGACTGTAGCAAGTCAGAGCCCATGTGTGACCTATGTGATGCGTGTCATCCACTGAACATGCTGACACGTGGATCACATCATGCTGCTGCTCGCAGCCAGCAACCAGCCAGCACCAGGGTTCATGCACCCACCGTCGCCCAGCCCGCCCTCGCCTTCATCTCCGCCTCCACCACCCAGCCCACCAAAGCAGAATCCCAGTAAGTGCAGGCTGGATTGCACGTGTCAAAGAAGTGCACGTGCATGTTAGGTGAAGTTGGTGAACTGAGTTCCCAGTCAGAGCACGGCCGCTGTGATTATGAGACCAGGCCTGACGAGAGTGACTGCTCTGATGCACCTCGCTGCGCAGATGCAATCTATGAATACAAGCCGGACCCACGCAACTTTTACGATGCAATGGACTACTGTGCCACGACATACCCAGGGGGCCGCCTCGCCGGTCCATCCGATGGGCCCACTGCTGCCACCTTCATACAGGCACTCTGCAGCAACCCTGGGGTCAAATGCTGGCTAAACGACTCTGCAGGACAGGGTACAGGCTACTGTCCTTACACAGACGATGGAGGCCAGACCATCAACCTGAGCAAGTGCTCGCAGAACTTCTACTTCATCTGCGTTCATAAGTGAGTACGGTCGCGGCGAATGGCCGCTGTTGTCCCTGCAGTACTGCTGTCACATCGCTCACCGTTGTGATCATTTGAGATGCTCAAAATTTGACATTGTCAACGGTTGCCATCATTGGCGTTTCCTCGCAGTTGAACGCTACCTGCGCCGGACGACCCGTCCAAGGGTCGGCTTCTGAAGACTGCATGCTGAGCTCGAGCAACTGGCCTCTGTACACGATGGGAAACATCGATCTGTTGCACATTGCAAGTCGTTTGTATTCATCCATTCTTTCAACACGTCTGCGGCACGCGGACTCATCATTCATCTGGATTATTGGTCTTTCCCAGTTTTGTCGGGCGCATCGACATCGAAGTACACATGAACGTTTCGATTGCCAATTTGATTGCAAGAAGGAGTGACACAACAAAGAGTGTCAGGCTCGGACGGCGATTGGCGCAGAACTGGCATGCGCATGCGTTGTGAAGAGCTCGCCTGGTTTTTTCTCCTTTGTGGCTACCCACATCCCGCCCAAAGATTTGGCACACCTGTCTTGATGTTATTTCTTGCAATAATATCTAAGTACTATGACATGAGCGGATTGTCATGCTCACAAGGACCACCACTGACTTTCCTGTACATATGATTTGAAGCGGCAGGATGCTTCACCACTGACAACGACTCTGCATTGTGTGTACTTATCTGTGAGAAGGCTTTGTTTTGCTGTGACGAGTCTTGAGGAGTGAGGACGGCATTGAAACGTTACACGATGTGGGCTAGCCTCTAGCGCGTCTCGTGCAGTGAAAGGGTCCACCAAAGACTGGTCGCTCTTGCCGCGACCAAATCACGAAGCGATGTCTGGCTGTCCGGCCAAAGCCCTGTTAGACATCAGAACGTGTCAGGCATCACTGAGCATCCTGTTGACACTTCATTCGCAGATGGCACTGGCATCACATGCTCGCACCGGGATGGTGCAAGTATGCGTTCAAGCACACCCCTCCAAGGCCATCAAATCAAATGTTTGAGTAAGAGAAAGGAATCCAATGTCAATGGTGAGCCGACGACACAGTCACTAACAAGGTGTCGTCAAGGCCCATGCGAGGCATGAAATGAACATGCAACGCCAACAATTAGCAACAGCCGGACAACTCATCACAGTCAGATGAGAGTGTCACAACACGACACAAACAACGTCCCCAAAAAAAAAGAAATTTGCCAGTTTTTTTGTGCTGTGTTTGCACCCATAACCACAACAGCGCCGCAGATGTGCTTGGATTTGCCTACCACGAATGCCTTGGGTTTTCTCCTGTTCAAAGCTGGGCCACACCTCAGGCTACGTCTGTAATTAATGGTTGTGGCTAAGTGGTTGAGCCACACAGGAGCCAACATCAACAGGCGTGGGAGGTGATCGCATGTCTCCTTCATGTAATGTGACTCGCATGCAGCTCAGCAGTAGCTCTTAAGGATCCTGTTCTGCAGGTCCACCGGCAAATCCTGCACAGTCTTGATCTTGGGATCGTTGATGAAGTATCCCAGGCGCACAAGCAGCTCCGGGTACTCCTGCCAGACAAAGGGATGCGCAAGGCACGCACGGCGAAGGTTGCAAAAGAGTGCATAATATGCACATACGACAATGTGCCTCCTTCTCAGTCATGGAAGGCTTCCTGGCATGCATGCATCGCACGTCAATCACACATCCTGCTCATCCTCCTACGCATACTACTGAAGATACGCATCAGGAAGTAAACAAAACCATTCAAAACAAGGGCTGAAGGACGAGATACTTTGGCTGGCTTTGACTCTCTGACCTGACACTCCAGTGTGCTTCATTGCCAGCAGCAACATTTGCAACATTTTCGACTTTACAAGCTACCTGATGAAGCATCATTCATAATAAATCTAGTTACACACAAGCCACAACACACAGGAACATTGTCCGAAAACTGGCAAACTAGCAGCTTGCCTTGAAGTGTTCCATTCTTGCTTGATCAACAGCAAGCTAAAGCTGCAAGCTGGTGCAGTACGCAAGTTTCTTGTGACGAACCATTGGCGGCGACAAGGCCATCTCACCTGAACCACCTTGATCACCTCAGCCTTCTTGTCCTTGCTCTTGTACGGGTACATCTGCGTGAGCTTCGTCAGCACCTTGGGTATCTGGGTGCTGGCATCCGCCATCCACAGCAGCCGGGGCTCCTTGGACACGATACTTCCGACCTGGGGCAGGCAACCCAGCACACATGCTTAAAAAAAAAGTTTGTGGCAGAGTGTCTCAAAGAGGGTTGACTGACGTGCCGCACGCGTAGCCCCGCTAAGGTTGTGATTGCCCCCAGCACCTTGGGTCCCGCCTCTGCGTGTGCTATTGGCACATACGCACACATATGGCAGATTGTCTCACGGACAGTGGCGTACATGCAGACATGTAAACCTCTTATAACACCTGCCTGCGTCACATGGGTACTAGTACTAGTACCACTCCTATGTGAGGACATCACACATGAGTGATGCCCATGTACCACTGTAGGTTGCACAGTTCAATTTACTAAAGAAGGAAGAAAACTCACGAGCCACAATAAAGACTTCTCGTCTGGTCTGCCCCTTGCTTAGTGCCTTGTGCATGCTACCTCTAGTATCTTCAACCCACTACATCAAATTCACGCAGCAACCGTAGAGGTATCGCATACCTCTGTTGTCATCCTTTCCTGCTCACCCTTCCACGTCCTAATGCCACCCGCCTTCCCGCCTCTGACCCACCTCTGCGCCGCCCAGAGCCTCCTTCAGCTTGACAATCTGTGCAGGAAACGCACTGAGATCCTGCGAAAGTGTGCCAACCACGCCGTAGTGACTGTACCAGCCACAGGCATTACACTATGAATTGATCAGCCATAGCCTCTATGCAGGAGCGGGAAGTCTGGCCTCTACATGGCACCGCAATTCTCACGGTGACAGCTTGCGTTGATGCTATTCATCCTTAATCCTGGCACTGGCACAAACACACCAGCGGCGTTACTGTACCGGTGACCTGTCCCTAGGGCTTCCTACTCCTGCTCTGTGCTGGTGCTCTGTGCTGGTGCTCTGGGCTGGTGCTCTGTGCTGGTGCTCTGTGCTGGTGCTCTGGGCTGGTGCTCTGTGCTGGTGCTCTGTGCTGGTGCTCTGGGCTGGTGCTCTGTGCTGGTGCTCTGTGCTGGTGCTCTGGGCTGGTGCTCTGTGCTGGTGCTCTGGGCTGGTGCTCTGGGCTCATGAATTTCTGAGACAGCACACCTACGGCAGCAAGAACTTTGCTATTGAGCATTGAACACAAAAGCATGCCAACGACAGGAGGAGTCTTGTCGTGGCACTGGGGCTCCCTAGTTATGAGTTGAATCACAAGTGCTCAGTCCAAGAAGGTCAATGATTGCACCCTGTTTCATAACGTAGCAGAAAATCCCTCAACGCAGATTTAAGACATTAACCGCCCTGTCCTCCTGTCAGAGGACGCCTGAATACCCTGCATGCCTGCGACAACATTTCCACGCCACCGTTGTACAGCGCCTCTGCCAAGAGAGGGCCTGCGTCAGGTCCCAAGGCAGCCTGGACAAGACCCACGCGCTCAGACAACCATGCAGCAGAGTTGGTGGCCTCGCTACGCTCTAGTTCCTTCAACACACGGTCCATCTGCAGGCAGTGGTGGGATGCACACAGCAATCGCGAGTCATCAGTGTGTGCATATGGTTGCTTTGTTCAGTATGACAACAATAACCTTCTTCAAATCATTCTTGGCTTCAGTATCCATTCATTGCGCTGGCAGACAATCCATGGCTGCACCAGCGCCGGCAAGAGAACTGTCATTGATACAAAGGTGTGTTGGTTGGGTGCTATGTAGCACATTTGTGCCATACTGCAGCAAGCACCTGGTACGGCTTCAAGCCACATGAATCCAGTACATCCACAATCGTGACTGGAGCTTGAGCGGCAGTGCAATGGCTCACAGTCCGTGTCCGTGGTGCATGGGTGACGCGTGGGTGAGGTTGGTTGAGAGATACCCGGCAACACAAGGCAGGCGCTCGTATCATCAAAGCAGGCATTTGATGCCAGTCTTGTGTTCCGTGCACCCCTCCAGATTGCTGAGCCTGCATGGGTTTGCAGGGTTTTAAGACCGGGATGAAACGCTCATCTAAGTTAACATTTCAAATTCTGCTGATTTGCATGGAAATCGCTTCAGGATCGGGTTCGTCAAGTTCCTCTCCGCTGGCCGGGCTGCTAAGGCGCATATGCAGAGAAGGGCTTGCACTGCACCCGCAGCACACCAAGCATGCAGCCTCGTGCCAAATCAAGCGAGGCAGAATCAAGACAATTGCTGCTGCAGAAAATAGCTGAGAAGCGATCGCAGCAGCAGCAACAGGTTCGACCCACACCGTTGGCACCGCAATTTGAATACAAGGACTTGGAAGACAGCCCATCTGAGGACGATCTGGAAGACTCATCCTGTTCAGAGGCAGAGAACCGACCACCGTCACCACCTACAGCTAGCAAGCCTGGTTTGTCCAGGCTCAGGCCCAATCTCCTCCCCATGTCTGCCTTGGACGACATGGTGAGCAGTGTGCAGAAGCTCAGCCTCGCTAAGCGTGAGACCATCAACAGTTCTGGGCGCTCCTCTATGCCCTTGAACAGCCGGCCAGCCCTTGGCCTGGCGAATGCTGAGCTGGCAGCAGCGGCAGCCTGCAAGCTACCCTCGGACAGTGCTGATGAAGGCCAATCATCAAGTGAACAAGATGCCACCTCAGAGGACGGTGAAGAGGAAGAATCAGAGGAAGAGGAGGACGATTACAGTGACTCTGATGAGGAGTCAGAGCAGGAGAATGAGGATGCTGGTGCACCCTTAGCTGGGTTAGCCTCAACTGCCAGCACTGGGCAGGACACAGCAGCTGGTGCAGGCGACCTGCTGCTCGCAGGCAAGACACCACAAGAGCAGTTTGTACTGCCAGCCACTCTTTACAGCAAGCTCTACCCTCACCAGGTGAGCCAGAATGATGTGCCAGTCCATGCGCTCAGGTGCGTACCAGTGTGTGCTCAAATTCACATCAGGCAGAGGTATCAACAAAGTTCATGATACCACCTGTCCGTGCGTACCATCCACAGCGCTGCCACTGATGTCAAGTCCCACTGGTTGATTCACTCTTCTTGAGCTCCAGCTCCCAACGTTAGTTACTCCACCCGCACACGGCTACCTTGCCCTGCTGCTCGGCTGCTCATGCCTTATCATAACCTGCCGATTGAGGATGCCTCCGCACATGAATTAGCTGTATTCCTGTGTACTTGCCTTACCTTGTCTCACCTGCACCCACCACTGAGAATGCACTCCAGGTCCCCACGACATCCGTTTGCTGGCACGGTTGATCCCATATTATGTGTTGTTGTGACTGCTTCTCCAGTTGCGCAGCAGAAGCAATCGGCTCATTTTTTCTCTCTTGCAGGCAGAGGGCGTGTACACACACATGCACACATGCACACAAATACAAACACACACAACATCTATTAGCCGCCATGGTCGGTTTTGCAGGTGGAGGGCGTGCGTTGGCTGTGGAGCCTCCAGGTGCAGCAGCGGGGCGGCATACTGGGCGATGACATGGGCCTGGGCAAGACCATGCAGTGCTCAGCCTTCGTGGCAGGCCTGCTGCACAGCAAGCTCATCCGGCGGGCGCTGGTGGTGGCGCCCAAGACGCTGCTGCTGCACTGGGAGAAGGAGCTGGCAGTGTGCGGGCTGGGCAGAAGGACGCACTCGTTCTTCGGGGATAGTGTGACGGAGAGGGACGCGGCCTTAAGGGCAGTGGGAGGCAGCACGGGAGGTGGGTGTTGCATGAATTTCGTTCAGCTCTAGGTGCCACTTCTTGAATTTACGGTGCAGAGCTGGCGGCTGTATTTGGCATGAATGGCATGGGAGTCAGCCTCATGTTTACTTAATGCACCATGTTATTCATCATACATCATGTCTACTGGATGCAAGCTCACTGGTAAGCAGGTGCAGGTTTCTTTATGGACACAAACCAACGACGCTGCGCATTTGCTATGTTATCCGTACGACATACCGTTTGCTGCATACACCCTCCGGTATCAAAATCAGACCTGTCGTCGCCTTGGACCAGCAATAGCACCATCCAGGCCGACAACACTCATCAGGAGCACTTCCTTGCCGTGTGCTTGCAGGCGTGCTGTTGACCACGTACGGCATGATCCTGCACAATGCGGGTAAGCTGAGTGCGCCGCAAAGCAGCAGCCTGAGGCGGGCCACAGAGGACTTCAAGTGGGACCTGGTCATACTGGATGAAGGGCACAAGGTCGGATGGGAGATGGCTTGCGGAGCCGGGGGCTTTGTTACGTCCATTTGACCTTGCAGCCAACTTTCCAACGTGTCTGTGGCTTTGCTTATGGGTTTCACATCATGCTATAAGGACGTAGGGCTTTGTTATGCTTATCCACAGTGGTCACAGTTGCCCCTGAGCTCAACACTGGTCCTGCTCAATGTGCATTACAGCCACCGTTGGCATTGTACAGGTGACGGGCAAGTCTGAGATGTGTGTCTTCTGTGGTTGTCATACTGACAGTCACACAAAAGTTACGTCGTCATAAATGCTCTCGAGGTTGTGCCTTTTGCGTTGTGCACTTCAGGTGAAGAACCCTAAGATGAAGCTGGTCCAGGAGCTGCGTAGGGTGCCTGCCGGGATCACAATCATCATCTCAGGCACGCCCATACAGGTGACCCCCCTGCCCTGTGCTTACTGCAGCAACCAATGTAGTCGTTTGCTTCACAACGCTTAGAGCATGGAGTGTGCTTACGGCCATCTTGTGGCATGCTGGTATGTACACGGCACACAAGTGCACTTGTCACATGCTCATGCGCTGCTTGCCTGCAGAACAATCTAGGCGAGCTGCATGCCCTGTTCGACCTCTGTTGTGAAGGCCTGCTGGGGGACAGGCGCGCCTTCAAATCGTGAGTGGGTAGCCGGGTGCGCCTCATCTCAAACATGGTAAGTGTAGCTGATGTGCAGGGCGTCCGCGATTCAGAGTTTCCCTCCTCACTGTGAGATCTGCTCGCCCGACCTTACAGGCAGTCCCATGCGGGGCACGGGGTCTAGAGTATTCTGGTATCAAAATTTGAAGGACTACTACAAACTGCCAATCTTCGCAGTTCTTGTCCTTGTCGATTTGCGCTGCTCCCTCCCTCTTCCAAGCCCTCATGACAGGCCGCATTGTTGATCTTACAAGCATGCAACACGTTCGTTGTCAGCGTCAGTTTGCCAAGCTGCTTGCATGTCCTTCCTTGCCTTCGCGGCCATGTGCTGACTGGTTGCTTGCTTCTTGGTCCAGTGTGTACGAGCGCCACATCACCGCGGGTCAGGACAGGGGCGCCACCGCTCGCCAGCGAGACGTGGGGGCGGCGGTGGCGGGGCAATTGAGGAACGTCATTGCACCCTTCTTCCTTCGCAGGTGCAGCGAGGGTGCAGCATAGGATGGTGGAGACCTGGTTGATAGCCCGAAGGTTGCCTCGCTGAGTTTCCGTGCTGTTATATCCCCTGCGTATGGATATCCCCTGGATATCCCCTAGATATATCCCCTAGATATCCCCTGCGAATGGATTGTCATTCAGGTAGCCTCGCAGCAGAGGTGCGAAGACACGTCTTGCGTTTCTCTTGTTATGCTTACCTAACGTTGTATCTATGCCTGTGGGCAGGGAGAAGAAGGATGTGCTGTGTGGGCCCTCCAGCTCCTCCGGCGCCGCCTCCTCCACCCAGACCGGGCCAGCGGTTGAGACAGGCGCGTCGGAGACAGGGAGGGAGAGCAGCGGGCAGGCCAGACCGCTCACACTAAGCCACAAGAACGACCTAGTGGTTTGGCTAAGACTCCAGGTGAACAAACACACATTCCCGCACTTTCAACACACACCAATTAGACACTCCATCTATGCCGGAAAACGTCAGAGCAAACACCACTTCCTTTGAAGCGTTATGCCTGGCCCCTTTTTGGTATCCTGTGAGTTATCAACTGGGTCAAACACATTCCGGCGCGCGCACAAGTAGACAGTAACCATCCATAACGCCGCTTTGAGCTGGTGCCTAGCCTCGTCGTTGTGTCCTGTTGGTATGGCCTGCTGAGTAGACATTGCACATGGATGAGACTGCGTTCAGCTGATGCCTGCCCCCTCCTTTGTGCCCCTTCTTGTGTCGTAAGAGTCCCTCTTATTGTTAAGCTGAGCAGTGATGTGCTCTGTGTGTCGTGTTGGAGCTGCGCAGCTGCTCCAGCGCTCCGTGTACACGTCCTTCCTCCATTCGGACGCCGTCAAGGGCGCGCTCAATGAGACCGACTCGGCGCTGGCCGCGCTCACGGTGCTCAAGAAGATATGCGACCACCCAGCGCTGCTCAGTGAAGCCGCGGCCAAGTCCGTCATTGCAGGGGGGAACAGGTGGGCAAGCTCGGCGCTCGCATGGACAGCTCGCGGTTCAGTGTGTGTGGCACAAAACGCAGCCTCTTCTTATGTTAATGCAGCACATGTGACCCTGCACTGGGAAGTGTTCACAATTCCCTTCCTTTTCACCGTGCTGTGCACGGTATCCTTGCACCTGACCCACCCGACCTCATGTCCCTTAAACCCTGCGTAGGCAAGCATTCAGCGTCCAGATACACCTGGCACAAGGGCTGTGCACTGTGGATTTGCAGGTGGGCCAAGCACGGTCAGGCCAAAGGCAAGGCCCGCCGCTCGTCCTATAGCTCTGACAGCTCTGACGCCTCCGATGACACCAGCGCCGGGGCAAGCGCAGGCCTGGGCAACCCCGCAGCGGCAATGGCTGAGGTAGGTGCGCGTGCGTGGGTCGGTGTGTGTGTGCGCGTGTGCGTGTGCGTGTGTACCATTCAGTGCTAGCACCAGCACTTGCCGTGGTGTGTGTCTTTTTACATCTGTGTCGTCACATAAGTGGACGAGAAGAAGGCGTAAACATCAATCACTCCTATGAACAACACGAAGCATGCCTCGCTTGGCCACAACTTGTATGTATTAGCTTGTCTACTTATCTATCTATTTTTCTGTTTTTCATTTATCTGTTAGGTGCTGCCGGCCCTGGGCGGGGACGTGCGCCGGCAGCTGGTGGCGGAGATGCACGACAACGGCGCGTCATCATCGTGCAAGACCGTGTTTGTGCTCAAGCTGCTGGATGAGCTGGCTGCCAAGGGCCACCGCACGCTCATCTTCAGCCAGTCGAGGATCATGCTCGACATACTGCAGGTGCGAGGCGCTGGGAACGGAGGGCAGGCAGATGAGAGGGTCAAGGGCAGTGGGCAGAGTTAGCTGATATAGTACAAAGCAGGTTGCAGACATCAAATTCTGGGCCGTCTCTGTCTTGCCTCCATCTCACAGTGGCCGCGCTCATGGTTCCATTTGGGTCGGCAAAGCGTGGAAGGAACAATATGTTTACAAACAGTAAAGCGACACAGGGGCACAGGGCGAGACCCAGCACAGGGTCAGACGATGGATGCAAAGGGGCGGAAGGCATTGTTGAACGCCAGCATGCACATAGCAGCTGTGTTCGTGCTCCTGCAGGCCGCTGTGGTGGCCCGGAAGATGGCGTTCTGCCGCATTGACGGGAACGTGGTCAGTGCCGAGGAGCGCCAGGCGCAGGTCAAGCGGTTCCAGCGGGAGGGGGCGGACATCCCTGTGTTCCTGCTCACGTCACAGGTGCGGGGACGGGCCATGGGTACAGATATGTCCACAGGGCGGATTACAACTAGGCCTTAGTTTTCCAGGACGGGCAGGACCCCGGCAAGAGACTAGGCACTTCAGTAACCAACTTGCCTTTGCTTTTAAGGCGGGCAGGACAGCGGCCAGGTTTTAGTAGCCACGGACGGTGACCTCAGGCACGTTGTGTTGATGAGCATCTGCCTTGCCTTATCCATCACTTATGCTTGCCTTGCTGACAGATACGGACGGACTTGTCACAACTGTGTGTGGTGGAAGGGCGCAGAACAGCTGTGTGTCCAGGACCGATCACAGCTTTGCTCGAGTTGAAAGGCGGCCGGAACACAGGTCAATGATTAGAGACTGTGCCCACGTTGTTTGTCATGATGGTGGCAATTGCTGATGGCATCGATTCGTCAAGCCTGCACCTGCATCGGTTCGTCAAGCCTCACCTTGTGTCCTGTCACAACTGCATCCTTGCCTTCACAAACACTTGCTGTCTACTCACTCATCCTCTGACTGTATCCCCTCATCTGCATTCCCTCATCTGCACGTTCCTTTGCCAGCATGCGACGCTGTTGTCCTCCTCTGATTTCTAATCTGTGCAAAGCTCATGAGAGATGTGACCTGCCAGTGAGGGGCAAAGGAAGCCAATCCGTTAGGCACAAACCATCTGGGAGTGGCATCAAGCATTGTGTTTGGCTTTAATTCAGTGTCAAGCGACATTGCTCTGCAGGTCGGAGGTCTGGGCCTCACCCTGACGGCCGCTGACCGTGTGGTGATAGTCGACCCGTCCTGGAACCCGGCCGTGGACAACCAGGCCGTGGACCGCGCCTACCGCATAGGCCAGACACGCGATGTGGTGGTGTACCGCCTCATCACGTGCGGCACAGTGGAGGAGAAGATGTACAGGAAACAGGTGAGGGCGCCCGGGGTACAGAAAACAGGGGAGGAGGGGGTGTGCGGTGCAGGTTGTGGTGCCAGGGCAGATGGGAGGGTGGGCTGCTGGGACACCGCATGTGTCATGGTGCGGCTGCAGGTGTGGCACATGGCCTGATTGCAGCAGGCGCCATGAACATTACCATCGTCGTTCTGCTGGTCTTGAATGGCTCATGATACAAGAAGTTGGCAGCAACTTGTGTGCGGTCTGGCCACGTGCAACAGGCGTTACCAGGCAGTTATCGTAGTTGTTGCAGGGAAGTAGGAAGGCGTCCCGCACTTCCCGTCCTCCTGTGCTCAGGTGTTCAAGGGCGGCCTGTCCAGGACTGGCACAGAGGAGGGCGTGCAGTTCAGGTGAGGCAGAGCGGAATGGCAAAGCATTCAGTCAATGCGTGGCGCAGGTCTGGCAAGGGAGCAGCACCATGATTGACAAACATTGCTGTCATGCTCTCACATGAGCGGTTGAGCTGTCCAATGCGGTACCAGTGACTCAGTCAGAGTGGGCACCCATCAAGTATACTCTCAACAACAAACTCACCCTCACACTATAGAAATGCAAGCCATCACTTAAAGCAAGACGTGTGCGTCTGCAGGTACTTCACGCAGCAGCAGCTGCGCGACCTGTTCACAGTGAGCGAGGAGGGGCTGGAGCACAGCGCCACTCAGCAGCAGCTGCACACACTGCACGCGGCGCAGCGCAGGACAACTGAGGAGCTGAACCAGCACCTGGAGTTCCTCAAGACCATGCAGGGATTCGCAGGTGGGTTGGTTGGAGTGGCCGGCATGGCGCAGGCTGGTTCTTCTCCCATGTCCTGCTGTCTGTAGTCTACAAGCACAGTTGGACGAGACAACCAACGCACCTGCCGATGAATCAAGTAATGGATTGGAACAGCATGGTATGTCAGTGTATTGACAGCAATCCATGGTGCTAGGATACGTACGCGTGCCACCACTCGCATAAGCAGGCTTCGTTCCTTGTTACCAGGTGTCTGCCTGCAGTGCGCACAGTTTGAACTCACCAGCTCGTTGTTGCAGTGGGCGCTCAGACACAGCTCTACCGCTCCACCAACAGTCAAGGGCGTCTCTCTGGCTGGCTTTGATCGCAGGCATCAGTGATCACGACCTGTTGTTCAGCGCGTGCGCCAGCGAGCCGCACCAGAGCATGTCGGCCGCGGAGGGAGCGGTGCTGGTGGGGGCGCTGGAGGCGGCTGCGGCAAGGGAGGGGCGGCCCGCGGAGCGCAGGAAACCCACAGGCGGGCCGGGGGCAGTTGGTAAGCAGGGGGTGCGACAGGGATGGGGCCAGGAACAGGAAGGGTGGGGAGTGCTAGGAGAAGTAGGGATCAGCGTGCAGTACACACAAATAACATGTTCTAAGAAGAGTGGGGATTGAAGAAGGTTGAGCACAAAGAGTTCAGCTAGCGTGTCAGGATGCTTGCCAGAACAACAACAGGATGGGGTTGAATCGACCGCAGCATTGCCATGATGGCCGCATGCTGCAAAACCGCAGTACGGAAATCGCTGTGTTAAGATGATGGGGAGGGTGGGGGGTGTTGAGATGAAAACAAGGCATGGAGGCAAGAGTTCAGCTGACATGCCGTGATGCTTTCAACTCTTCATCAGCAGCAGTTGTTGCAGCATGGATTACATGTCATGGTGGCTGTGATGATGATGACGATGATGATGTACGTGGCTGCTTGCAGGTGATCGTGCTGCATGGCGTGGAGACAGTGACCTGAGCGCCATGTTCAGCGCCTCCCTGAGCCTTGGGCCCGGGCCGGAGGCGCAGGCAGCACGGGTGCAGCGGGCCGCCCAGCAGAGGAGGGTGGACGAGCTGCAGAAGAGACTGGACAGCACCACGGCCACAATCAGCGGCCTGGCAGCACGCATGGGAGACGGCGGTGGCAAGGTGAGGCATTGATGATCAGGGTGGCGAAGGTGTCCGTTTATGGCATGTTGTGGCTTGCCGCATCAAGCAGGTGCATGCTGGACCGGCGTGACCATGGACATGTGGCATGGTGTGGCTTGCTGCAACAAGTAGTAGAGCTTTCAAGGCAAGGTGTTGTTTGTTGTGTGTGAATGCAGTTGCTAAGACAGCGCGAGGCTCTTCAGGCAGAGTTGGACCTGGAACTCGCCAAGCTGCACAGCCTCTCGTTGGAGGCAGGACCCTCACAGCAGGTAAGACCACTTACCTCGTGAAAACGAAGAGGTAGCTGCAAGGTCATCAGCTTGTAATTCAGGCTTCATGAGATATTGTCCAGCATCACTACTACTGACAGTTTAGAGCTTGTAAGCCCATATGCCGCGAGCCATGCACGAGGTGAGGATGGAGCGGTGGTCATGAAAGGGGTGACATTGCACATTGGTGGTCATTCAAAGCTTGTCTGCCTTTGCGGTGCAGGAAGTGGCAGGACCCTCAAGCTCAAGCCAATCCCATGCAGCAAGCACTGCCCTGCCAACAGACCCTGCACCACAGCAAGACGCAGTTCCTGCATGGCGCCAGTTCAGACAGCCTAGCACACAGATCGCCCAGGCGCAGGCACTCGCCAAGGATCATCTGGGGCCCACCGACGGGCCTGCAGCGGCCTTACCGGCAGCTACAGCACCTCAGCAATGGGGCAAGCAAGGGGCACAAGGCGTGGCAGAGCAAGAGTTACCGCTGTGGGCCGCACAGGGCACAGCCACCAACACACAGTCCGGCACGCAGCAATGGGGTAGTAGGTCAGCAAATGCACCCAGCGGCCAGTCCAGCCAGCATACCGCAGCTGCTACTGCACACACGAAGCCAGCACCAGCCACGGCCATTTCTCTAGACTTCCCAGACACCCCTGTAGCTGCTGGTGGAGGCGTTATCGCTGCCACGCCTGCTTCATCAGAAGCAGCCAGCACAGGCGGCAGCGAACAGCGGGGCCTGCGCCTGGCTTACGGGGCGCGCCGCCGGGCCGCAGCCGCCGCTCCAGCCGCAGCTGTGTCCGGTGCTGGGGGCAGTGGGGTGCGTGGGACAGCACCAGACGACACCGTCTCCCTCGTGTCGGGTTCCTTCCTCACTGCCGACTCACAAGGCGCAGGGTACAGCGGGTCTGATGACGATGTGGAGGTCACTTCAGGGGTGGCAGCGAATGGTAACGCAGTGGCGGTAGGGGACAGGGGAGCAGTGCAGACGGCGCAGGGCAGCACGGTGGAAGACAGGAAAGTCAGGGAGAAAGCTCCAGGCCGCAAGCAGCAACCCGCAGTCATTGACCTTACCAGTGACTGAGTCGTGCCTGTTTGGGATTGGTCTAGATGGGATTGGATACAGACGGATGCTAAGAGCGTTGGACTTGGTAGTCTGCAGCGGATTTCATTCTGGTGCTGTTCTGTAGCAGTGTTTAAGTGCATTCAGCATTTGCTGCAGTAGCTCTTCGTGACTGCTGTTCTAGTAAGCTGACTGATTGCTTAGTATGTTGTGCAATGAGAACGGCATTGCTAGTAAGAAACCATAGCTGACTTGAAATTATGATGCAGGAGACTCAGTCAGTTTGCCAGCTTGTGGCATTTATTTATCCTTAACAGCAGCCTTGTGCAAGCTAGTGGACAGTCAATAGATGGTGTTTTCAAGCTGGTGACAGTAGGTTTCTGATTTGATTGGAAAAAGTTTGTTTGAATAGAGTTAATGCAATTCCGGTTGTCACAGACAATCAGTAACTGGGCAGATGACTTGGGGAAATGGGCAGCAGCTCTAGGCCGTGTACCCTTGCGATATGAGGCATAATGCGATGCGCATAATACGATGCGGATCATACATTATCATGATTGGCATTCGGCATTAATCGACCAGTGAGCCAGACGAGCCTTTTCTGGCTTTGCACTCAGTCTATTCTCATCGAGTTGAACTGGCAAACATCCTTGTACTCTAGGGTTCTTCTCTAGGGTTCTTCTTTAAAGTTGTCTTCACAGTTGTCTTCTCATGGAGTTGTCTGGTCAGCAAGCATTACTCAATACAACATTCACAGGAAAACTTCACAGGAAACTTGCACTACAATACAACATTCACAGGAAACTAAATACCAACAAATAAAATATGGTTCAGCCGCAATCTGAAGTCACACGCACAGTGACGTGCGTTGAGCCAGTGAGGCATCATCAGCACGCGTCATAACACTTTTGCAGCTTGCAATACTGCAGACCAAACAGTCTGTGTTTGGTGGCCGCCTAACCACTTCAGCATGATGATCAGTCCAAACAGTCAAATACATGCGTTGTTCAGAATTCTCACAGGAATTTCATGATAGGGTCAGGGTCAGATAACATGTCGGTACATAATGGGGCCAGCATACTGGCAAAATCAATGCATCATCCAAATCCAGCTGCCCGAGGACTGGCTTCTTAAGGATTGTTTTCTGGACCGTCTTGTGAACCCCTCCCTTCTTGGGTCCAGGTTCGCTCCAACGCTTGCTTTGCTGCCCGTGTATTTTCTTTCCGCTGCTCTTGCTGCTTCCTGCATCCACCGTCACACCCCATCACCAGCTAGGTCAGCGCTGCACAAGGTATTGGCGTAACAATGAAGTGCCAGCAGCACTAGTTTGCAAACATGCAGTGTGAACAGTGGGTACTTTGAGATGTGCTCGCAGGGTTTGCCTGTGCCTAGTAAACCCTGGGACTTGGTTGCTCGCATAAAGTAACAAGTAACAAAAAGTTGGCAAAACGGCAGGAACGTGGTTCATATGTCGGTCCATCTTTACCATGTGATGCGTCCCAGCTCACGTAGTCTTGTCCTGTTATCCCGTCCCACTCACAGCATGAACTCGGCCATGAGCCGGTCCAGACCCAGGATGCGCTGCATGGAGAGGGCCACCAGCACCAGGAGCAAGAAACCGCTTGCCAGGACAATGGGCGTGTCAACGTAAAGGCCCTGCAGCAAGGGCAGTGTCGCGGCCTATAGGGTAAGGAGGCCATGTGGAGCAGCGGGCATGCTTAATTGGAGCAGGCACCAAGCACATGAAGGTTAGTTCAAAAGTGTCAAGATCGTCAGACTGATTGAAACTGCCTTCACAGGTCACGCTTGCACAGTGGCGGGACAATTGAGTGCAGCACCGAACAGGCAAAGCTCAGATCTAGATCTAGTAGGTTGTCAAGGTTTCACAAGATGGTCAAGGTTCCACAAGATGGTCAAGGTTCCACGAGATGGAAGATGCATGGAAAGGAGCTTATCAAGTCCACATGGTCAGTCAGTGAGTGGTGCACAAAGCGTACCCGGTTTGCAAAGCTCTCCGGAGAGACCCGTTCCACTGCCCAAGACAAGTCCTCACTGGCAGCGTTGCTTGCAAATTCGCTCAGCCGTCCCAAGTTGCCGACTTCTTCCTGAGGTCCTGCGCGCACTCTGAGATAACTCACAGGCTAAAGTTAAGAGAAGGGCATAAGTGATAATTGGTCAGCTCATGGCTTGATGCGCATTGCCACACATAAACAAGGATTAATTGTGGCACAACGTGCATGCTGTACATGTTGACGACATCGCCAGAATACAGTCTGGTGAAGTGCCTGGATGATCAGACTTGCCAAGTCTCAGTAAAGGATCATGTGAAATCTTCATCGATAAGTTGGATCATGGACCATGAACGATTGAATTGAACCATTGAGACATGACATTGAAAGACTTTTATTTGAGATTTGGGTCTAACAAGGTCTGCGGACAGGATAGCACCTTGAGGGGTGACCACCACCATTACTATTGCGGTATGCCGCAATTCCCTTCACGTGTTGGTTGGACGGGCTGGAGTCTCTCCCCTCAAGTGAAAATCAGAAAATAACATGCAAAAACCAGCCCTGAATCATGTCATCAATATTCACAGGGTGAGCCTTTGGATTCATACTGGCGTGTCAGCAAGCATGCTGGATACGGCAGATGCAGTATGTGCCGTTGTGCGGTGGCTCCCCTGTGTAGCACTACTGGCCCACCACCGCATGCCACTCACCTGTGTGTCAATCGTAAGCATCTATGGCAGGGCTGAAACAATACCGGTCCCATCCGAGGCTGTTTAAGATGGTGAAGGGCTGTCAAACAACGTGCGCCATGTCGCCGAGAAAGAGTTGACGTGGTCGCGGTGCGACATCTCACTGGTGCAGACATTGGGCACGATGATGAAAGTTGTAATGCACCAGGGCGACTCGGTTGCAGAATATACAACTTTCTTCATTCGCAATGACGGGGTAGGAAGCCAACAAAACGGGGCACGGCAGTTGGCAGTTATCAGAGATCAGATCGGTGGGAACAAGCCCTGAGATGATGGCCATTGAACCGTGGCGTATGTACAGTTGAGACCCAGCGCAGCCAAATGCAGGCACACAGGTGCCTGGGGTGCAACTCTGGGCACCCCACACGCATTCAGTCGCCTCCCCATGCCAATCAAGCCTGCAAGCCCGCCCTGCCCATGAATATAGCAACAGGCAAGAGCCTCAATAGGTCAGTTATAGCGATGGCTGGTCCCAAAGGCGGCAAGGGGGGCAAGACAAGCAAACTGGCAGGGCTTCTGCAGAAGAAGAAGGAAGTGGAGACACGTGCTGAGCTGGCAGTGGCCGAGCAGCGCTATAGGGACCCTGAGATCCGCAGCCTGCTTCTCATGATCGTCAACAGCTACTGGTGAGAACTGGCCTGTCATTTCAGGCATGTGGCGCTGCCTCTGAAGGAACACCATGCACACTACATGGTGCTTGTGGACTTGCATTGCATGCAGGAAGCATACCAAGAAGTGAGTTGACCATGGGCTGAGCTGAGCTATGGCAGAGTCAACATCATTCGCCAGCACATTACCATGCCTGGCTTTGGTGACAGAGATGCCAGGGGATTCAGCCGCGGGCAGCAGCAGCAGCAGCAGCAGCAGCAAGGCGCAGACACCTATCGTGCCCCATGTCGGCCTTGGGACGACGGAGTGATCGGTCATGCTTTTAGCATGGCCAGCAGCGAGGCATGAGCCTTCTTAGGCTTCCTGAGCCGCTTCACCTGACCCGAAAACCGAGCCTGATGATTGCAACCGCAGAGTTCATGCCTCACATAATGCCAAGGAAGAAGCTCTGTTGGCTTGAGTGGCTTTCTCATGCATAACCTTGTGATGTCTACTGGCCTCAGATACCTCATAGAGACGGACTTTGATACCCTTCCGGACGCCTTGTTCAACGCCCCATTCTGCCTACTGGCCCACAATAAGTACCAGGTCAGTGCCTCCGGCATGCAGCGCCCTAGACACACTACCCAGCGCATGGACAATCGCCATACTTTTCATCGCCGTTGAGAACGCCCAAGGCAAAAGCCCCGGGAAAACAAGGTCGCTTAAAGCAAGCGTCGACCATGCACAACATTGGCTAACCATGCACACATCAGCGCAAGGGTGATACGTTGCATGGACTTGCTGGCCCACCCCATGGCCGATCACATCTCTGGTTACTGCCCAACAATGTTTCACGCCATGTTGCTGCCAGGAGCATTGGACCACAACCTAGGCCACCCTCAGTTGTCAGGATCGCTTGCAAGTGGCATGTTGGTTCTGAACAGCGATCCGGGTCACTGTTGTGATGGTACACTCTTTGGCGCCCTGCAGGAAGGAGTGACTGTGCCCACGTACACGTACGCAAACCGCGCTGGCTTGGAGATGTTTGAGGCAACATGGGACGAGTTCATCGGTATACCGTCGACCAAGACCACACCAGACGCCCAACAGGATCAGCAGGTATACATGCACACGAGTCCTTCGCTGCGCCACACTAGCAAGCCATGCAGGACACCAGGTTGCAAGCAGTGGGGCCACTTGTCTGTGGGGATTCCAGCAGCACCGAGTGGTGCAGCTGCTGAGTGTGTCCTGTGTGCAGGTGCTGCCACTGTGCACCCGTGGTATTGCACAATGGTGGTGTGTACAACAGCAGCACAGGGCTAGGTGCTGCTAATGCTTCAACTGGCAGTTGAGAACATGGCATTGGAGATAGGATTTGAACAAAAACAAACCGGATTGGAAACGAGCCGAGCTTTGGATTCTCTGACGGACAAAAATATGGCAGCACGCTGCACAATTCGTACAAGCAGGATGGCACTTTGTGACCGGGAGTGTTGCAAAGGCCTCGTATGCATGTATGCTGCCGCACCCCCAGCTTGAATGCCCGTGCTAACGAAGTGTCCCTGACCAAGGAATGCGTTTTGCACTTTGTTTTGCGCAGGTGCGTGACACCCTGCTGGACCAGGCGGGCAGTAAAGGCATTGTGGCGTGTGAGGGCTGGCGGGTGGGGCTCAAGGGCCGGAGGGTCTACATCAAGGGCGTGCAACTGTTCAACATTGAAGACGCAGACGGTGAGCCGGGTGCACTCAGCGTTGTGCAGGCCCATGGACCTGTGCAGTGATGAGCACTGGCCAACTTGCTGCCATCGGCCTTCAACTCCGGCACTGTTCAGCAGTCAGTCCGTGTCTGTTCTAGTCGTTGCCTTCAGCCTACATGTCCTTGCATTCAGTCGTGCTGTCAGCCAACCATTTGGGCCATGCATCTGCACACCCATTGGCTTCTCAGTTCACTTACAGCCATCTGAATCGAATCTCCGTCATCCGTTCACCAACCAACAACCCTGAGCCGTACTGCAGGCGAAAAAATTGGCCAGGCTGTAGTTTTGGACCGCTACGACCTTGAAAACGGCAAGGAGGTGGTCGTGCAGGGATGCCAGGAGGCCACTGCTGCCGCTAGCGCAGCCGCGGCCGAGTCCGCTGTGCCCTCCGCGGAACAGCTAGAGGAGGCGCAGCAGGCCGTGCAGAAGTGGGGCGAGTACGTGAGGACGCTCAAGGAGGTCCAGGGGCTGACCAACAAGGTGTGTGAGACACTGTGACAACTGTTTCAAGTGGGAGGAGGTGCGTGACACAGTCAGGGGGGCAATGGCGTTCTGCACAGGCAGACTGTGATGACTTGGAATGCAAGGTGCATGGAGTGGGAAGAGGTTTGTCTGGCTGAATTCTAGTTACATCGGCACAGCTACTACTGTGGCTGATGATACCTTGGGACTGGGTTGGGAGCAGGAGAGTATGTAGGCAACAAGATCACTACAAACCGTGTCACTTTTGTGTGGTGCTGTGCGAGTTGTGTTCCGGAAGCAGACTCTGGTGACAAGCACACATGGAAGGTGGGAAACGTCATGCATACCATGGGCTTATGGCTGGGGTTTGCCCACACCTGCTTTTCACGCTGCCTGTGTATCCTGCATTGCCCTGTGCAGGACCCTCAGGTGCAGGAGGCTGTGGGCAGCCTGCAGGCATGGAAGGCACAGCTGGCAAACCTCCAGAAACGATTGGATGACGCTCTGGCAGCTGCAAAGGCAGCCTTTGACGATGAGGATTGACACGCAGCAATGACCAGCTATATCGTACACCTGCATACTGCGTGTCTGTGGGCATACAACATCAGTGCGCAGTGCAGCACTGCGGTTTTTTGTTCTGCTTCCCATGCCGATCACAACGATTTATTATGCAGGCGGCTGTTGCAGGTTTTCACTGCCCACAAGGCTCTGTAATCAGCCAGTGCAAGTGCACAGACCGTGTACCGAGTGATCATGCTACTAAGGGATTGAGCTGTTGGTTTGCTGCTTGGACTCTGACGGCAGTTGGGCGCTAGCCAAAGTTCAGTGCTTCAGTGTACGCCTGGTGCAGGGTCTGATCAGGCCAACCTTGCATCTTGCTCGACCAGATCCCATCTGGCGTCTTTGATGACAGCCATGCTTTGATGACACCCATGTTCTACTGGCGCGTGATATTGCAGACCCGTCTGAGCGAAACGCAACTGTGCCATGATTATCACGAGCTACCATCACCCCAGAATCCAATCAGACTCGTTTGCCAGCCTTCACGTGCCGGCTAATTACAAACCTGCAACACATCATCAGTGACACATAAGCCTTCACTAACAGGTTTGACGGGCTATTGTCCCTCCCCTCTTATTATTCGCAGCTCTCGCTCAGTACCACTTAACACACTGCGCTGGCGCAGATAAACCCCTGTATATCCTACTATATGATCACGCTGGATACCCAGCCATTCTCATGTGCCAAGGGGCCTTACAAAGCGCAATTTGTTGCATGGGTGACTGTGCAATGAGACATGGTTGGACGAAAGCACACTCACTTGAGGGGAGGGACTACAGCCCGTCCAACCTACAAGGGAAGGGGATTGCAATACACCCGGGTAGTAATGGTTGTGGTCACCCTCGAGGTACTATCCTGACTGCAGGCCTCGTTAGACACAACAAGGGGCCTGAAAGTATGCATATGGTTCAATGTTCCTTGTCTCTCAAATGTCATGTGCCTCAACGTATCCGTCTGGTTCCATCACTAAACGAAGGATACATCAATCGTCTCCACTGCAGTCACCTGTCATGTTAGTGTCTGATTGTATTTTTCATCTCAACCCTGCACGTAATTCACCGGGTCGTTCAGCGCTTGCCCTGCCTCATTCTGGTGGGGCGCCCAGTACCACTCAACACACCGCGCTTGCGCAGATACTACATGATCACGTTGGATAACCAGCCATTCTCAATTTGACAGGTTTAAAACTTGGGTTAGAAACGGTCATCGATGCCAAAGCGGTCTTTCAATTCATCAAATGGTCCTTCATCATCAATGGTCTCACACCTGCTGACCTCATCACACCTACACTCCTGCCGTAGCACTACTCTCAACCAATCAATCAAATGAACAAACCTCGCTCATCCTCAGCCACTCTATAATCAAATGGGCTGGGCACACAAGGAACAACCAGTAATTTATAACTGCGATGCCATACGTAAGGCATCTCAAATGATCTGGCAACATTGTACCCAGTGCTTCTACTTCTCTCCTAGTGTTGTTAATTGTACAGTGGCTTTAAAACCAATCCTTGAAACCTTAGCCGCAGAGCACCAATGCTGCACAGCAGGCAAGGCGACTGCCCAAAAACACTTCCAAGACCAGCTTCTAAACTTGGGGTCGCATGGCAAGACGCAGGTTCTGGTCTCATGGGTATGTTGGGGCGGCGCAGAAACCAGGCGCCCATGCAGCATATTAATGGCAGTATCAAGTACTGAACATTCAATAGTGTAGAAACCATAGGCCTCATTGGCGTCATTACCGTTCAGGGCATGTGGAAAGGGGCATGAAGATGGTATCGCAGCCAGGAAGTCCAGCCCATGCGGCTGGCTCACATGAACGAAGAGACCTCACCAACGCCATGTACAGACCAGCACTGTCGTGTTGTAATGGACAGGAGCGGTGCCATGCTTTCACGAATGCTGGCCTGGAAACGTGGCGACAATGGTGCATTGACCATCAGTTCCAGAAGGCGGAGAACAGGGCTTGAGACACTGGCACACGCCGGACCTTCAACCAGGTCAGCACGCCTGCACCTGCATACAGGCACACAGGCGTGTCCATGTTGATCCAGACGACATGCCCTGACCAAACCTCGACAGACATACCCTGTTTTCCAAATGGCCGTGCATGATCAGCATACCCCAGCCACGCAATTGCAGTCTGGAGCCTATGGATGTTGGGCAGTTTTGACTGCGCTCCATGCATGTGCTAGCTGCCCCCCATTACAAGTATCTCCTCTCTGGCTGTAAAGTCTTACCAAGCAAGATGCATCCAATGCTGCCCACTGGCGAGTCTCCAAGGTAGAAGTTCAGGGCGGATTCAACTCCCCAATTCACAAGGATAACACCCTGCACGACAAGCGATGCAATTGTGTTCAGTGCAAGCACTGCATATGGATACATTGTCTGGATGCATTCACGCTCTGGTTGAAGATGTGCTGAAGAGCTGTAAGCCGCCTCTCCAAGGCAAGGAGTTCAGATGGACGTGAGGTGGTGAGGTACACAGGACAGCTCACAGGAGCCATGGACACCCGTTGCATGTTAGATTGGCTTTGGATGAGAAAGATGATTGTGTGCAGCAACGCACCAGGACAAACAACATGTTGGTTGCAAGCTCCTTGGGATGCAGCTCTCCCCATCGCAAACGGCGCAAGTGGGTCACAAACCGGCCAGCTCCGCGCAGTATCGCAGCCTCCAGCACCGCTCCCTGGTTGACCACAACAACAGGCGCCTCTGCTTGCAATGGGCTGCCAGGTGCTGGAGTTGGCTGCTCTGGTTCTGTGTGGCTTTCTACGTCGTCATCGGTCTTCCAGCGCGCCACAGTCTGCCGAGGGCGCAAGCGCACATGGGAGCACGCCGTCACTGCTGTGCGCAATGCGCTATGACGACAAGCGCTATGCAAAGTCGTCTGCTTTTGAACGTGTGGCAGCAGAGTATGTGGCCGGCCTGGCCCAACGCAGTTGCAAGCGAGCATCGTGACTGGTTGACGAAGCTGCAAAGTAAGCAGCGTGTGTTGTTCCCCTCACGACTGCGCCGCTTCCAAATGGAAGTGCACGGTTATCCCACAGTGTGTGGCACGTGAGGTGTGAAGTTACGTGATTTTCATCAGACCTGGGCGCTGATGCTTGGTCTCCATAACAGCACATCACTTCCTTACGGCCATACGATTGTGGCTCCTTGCAAACATAGTTTGCTGGTCTCTGCAGGGACTACTAAGAACTGTGATGTCTCTTGGAATTACCTTCAGGCAGCCCAACAGCAACAAAAATGGCTTTACGTGAGTGCCTTGAGTTCGTTGCATTGCATGTGAACAAGGCAGCTGAGCTCGAGAGTGCTTTCCATGTTCACTATGCGCTTGCAGGCTACGCCTGGAAGCCAAGCAAGAGTCAGGGACTCCTGCAGTGTACAAGGCTGATGGTGTGTAGCGCACTGTGTTGGCACACAGTTAGCGATCAGTTTTAGTCTCACATGCTTATACACGCGTGTCTGACCCATCAAGCTACATGTCGCACGGCAAGGCAACACTAATAACCAACACAAGCACCTGGGTGCTTGCAGACAACCCAATTTAGATGGTTTGTAGACAACCCAATTGACATCTGCCGTGTTCCATGCATTCATCAATCATGATTATGGCTTGCGTCTAATCCGAATCCTTGGGGACATCACGAATGTAGGTGCCCGATTCTCCGGTGGGGATTCAACGGTCAAGTTTGTATCTGGCTACAGCTACACACTGACGCTGACAGCATCTCCAAAGCTGACCCTAAAGTGAGTGCTGCACGAGGTCAGTCCAGCAGTTGTGTGTCTGTCAATGGCATCCCTACCCAGTGCAATGTGTGTTTGCATCAGGCTGCTTTATATACGTGCATGTGGAGTTCTGTACACGGACGTTTGAAGGTTTGCTAGGGTGATCCCTTTCCTCACATGAAGAAAGAAGTTTGCCAATTCTGGGACAATTTTGACGTGTGGTGTTACTGAGCTGTTGATGATGTGTGGTGACCCGGTCATGACTAGTGTTGTGTGAGACTGTGATATGGTGAGGTGCAACATGTTGGTAGACGATAGTGGTGACGGGTTAGGGCTTGATTAATTTGTTTTTGTCCTCTGTGTGCCGAGTGTTGACCAGTTAAACAGAAAATTTATGCACACTGTCACCATGCTCACAGGTCATGCCACCTGTGTGGAGAGGGCGTCAAGGATGAGGCAAGTTACTGATAGCAGCCTGTGGCAGGGCACACAGCGGCAGGTCCGAACAGACAGGCCAGGCGGCGCTTGCCTTGTTGTCAGCATGCTACACGACTTGTTTCACAAAGAATGTACCTTCCACGCAGACCATCACTTACAGAGCTGTGTCAATCACCACTCGCTGATCCTGCCTCATAGTAAGATGTGTCAAAGACACGTTGCTCTTGTTGAACCGCACGTACAAACACGCACATGTGCACACGCGCGCACACACACACAAACACGCACATGTGCACACGCACACACACACACACACACACACACACACACACACACACACACACACACAGAGAGGCACATCAACGTTGTGATTGCCTTGCCCTTGTACAGGAGCTGAAACCTTGGACGGCCGGCGCAGCGGCACAGCAACCAACAGAAGCAACAGACAATCCTTTCACCGCCCAACCGACAGTGCCCGCCCAACCCACCCCGCCAACACCTGCCCAGCCCACACCTGTCGCACAGGATCTTCTGATTGACTTGGACGGTGATGATGCCCCGACAGCGCAGCAAAACCCTGCAGCAGCCGGCGTGCACGCGCCCACGGACAACCCTTTCGCTCCTGCAGCCCCGCAGCCCTCTGTACCAGACCCTTACTCGCTTACCAGCAACCCTTTCACAGCACCCGTAGCACCCACTGCGCCTCAGCATCACAACCCCTTCACAGCTCCAGTCGCACATGCAAGTCAAAACCCTTTTGCTGCACCTGCAGCAGCTGCAGCCCCTTCACACCACAACCCGTTTATGCCTGCTGTGCCGTCAGCTGCACCTATGGGTTTTAACCCATTCGCTGGGCCTGCTGCACCAGTCATGCATTTGAATCCCGTTCTGTCGACACCACCTGCTGTGCCAGCTGTACCCCTGAGCCAGAACCCTTTCGCAGCCACTTCCTTGCCTGCACCACCTTCAAATCAAAACCCTTTTGCCGCTGTGCCGGCCACACAGTTCAGCCACAATCCGTTCGCAGCCCCTGCTCCCCAGCCACTGCCTTCAGCCCCTGCCCCACAACACTCCCAGTCACTGTCAGGCCACCCCAGCCACAACACCTTCGCAGTCCTGGCTGCACCTACTCCACCTCCCTGCCAAAACCCCTTCACAGACAGTGCACCCCCTGCCCCAGCTCTCAACAACGCACCCTCAGGGGCTACCATACAGGGCGAGGCTTCACCAGGCCTGGCAGACGCGACAAAGGCACTGGCTAGCAATGGTCGACTTGCCAGCGATATGTTTGTGTGGAGCTGGTCGTGCGATTGGGTGCCCTCGTCTAAGAGTAAACGCATGCAAGTGCGGCTCAGGCTCGTGACCGAGGTGAGCAAGATGAGGTGCTCCAGATGATATTCTTATCTGTTACAGATCAGAAACAGTCTGTACTGTGGCCAAGCACTGTCAAGCAGACGTAGGAAGGACTTTCATTCACTGTTCCCCGTCCCGCTTCATAACTGCCATGCAGACCAGCTCTTACTTGTTCTTTTTTTTCGTGTTTTGACTGTATAGGAGCTTGGTGTGGCTGAGCTGCCGCTGCTGGTCAAGGTATACAGGGAAGCGGACAAGCAACAGTTTAATGGTACGTACAGTTTTCACGACTTGGCCAGAGGGAGGTTAGCCCATCCAGCAAGCAACTAAAGAGAATCGCAATCTCTTCTCAGGGTGTTATCCCAATGTCTTGTAACCTGGTCAGAGGGGATCCAACCCAGACAGTGTCGCCTGGCCGCTCACGCTCATCCTAAAGGTATAGGTGGCTGGCGTTAGTTGCAGGCTATAGTTTCTTTGTTCTAGAGTATGCATTTGCACAGAGCTGGCCTTGTCGATGCTTGTGCAGGCGTCAGGCTGCGGCATGTGCAGTTCCTGCTCGCGCCCCATCCCGAGCTAGACAACCAGGCCACCATTGTCAACACCTGCTACTTCAGCTTCCCAACGTGAACTATAATCCTGGCGATTCCAGCCAACAGGAAAGTGCGGCCACGTGGATGTGAAATAGGCCTACCATACTTGCTGTGCAGCATTGGTGCTCTGCGATTAAGGTCTCAAGGATTGGTTTCAAAGCCACTGTACAATCAACAAGATTAGGAGAGAAGTACAAGCACTGGGCACAGTGTTGCCAGATCATTTGAGATGCCTTACGTACGGCATCGTTGTTGTGAGAGGGTGATGATCTGTGAACACAGTGAAGTCACTGCCTTCAAGATAACACCTCCAGTCATATAGGGCTCTGACCACTCCTAACAACTCTTGATCTGTTGTGTGACAATTGCGCTCTGCTTAACCAAATCCCTTGCTAGTAAAGGCTACTGGCTTTCTGTTTCGCACTATCACTGCGCCCGTGCCCAACAGTGAAGCATCCGATATGACTTTAAACGTCAGGGTAAAGTCTGGTAAGGAGAGGACCGGAGCAGAAGTCAGCTCGTTTCAACTCCTCAAAAGCTTGCCGATGACTAGCTTGCCACTGAAACAGGTCACGCCGTTTTCAACCCAAGTTCCAAACCAAGTTGGCAGCATCGGGCGGGAAGCAACAGCAGGTTCACGCTTGCACGGGCATTGAACCACAGTCAATGAATTGATGTTGTTCAACTGTGGAGTGGGTGACATCACGGCCTCTGACTTCCCGCCCACGACCTATCATGGGCGACCTGCACTTAAACAGTTCCTATCAGGACACATGCTGCCTGCCTGTCAGGCAGCCCTTGTTTTGACATTGTTTGGCGCCAACCGATGCCGTTTCCCAGTATGCACCAGTGAAAATGCCTTTGGTTGTGTCATGTGCCAAGGGGCCTTACAAAGCGCATGTGGTTGCATGGGTGACTGTGCAATCAGAATGCAATGAGAGTTGTTTCACACCACAGACAGGGGTGCGGCATCTCCACAGACACGCGCGTTTGTCTGCTTCTTCTTCGTTAATGTCAGCTTGCCTCACGCTGTCTGTGTACACTGAACACCAATCCTTGCAGACAAGGTCCTTCACCTTCTTACTTTCAAAACAATGCATTCTTTCTCATCACACTGTTCACACTGATTGCACGGGAGACAGAGGCCCATCTCAGACAGATGTTGTGAAGTTAGCCAAATAGCCAGACAAACACACGTATCAGTCGCTGCATCATGTGTTCTAGCACTGCACCAGAACCCAACTCTGAACACAGCGCCGCCTCTGCCAGCCACCTAACAGACGCCCAGAGAGCCACCCAGTACCAGGCCTGGTATCCCTTGTTCAGGAGCCATGCCCTGCGCAGCCACATAGTAGCACTGCCCCCAGCCTTTATTGAGTACCTGCTTTCTGATGGAGTCTTCCTTGGGGACGCCACACAAGCCGTGAGTAGGGTTTGTTCAGCTCAAGATAGTCAAGCCGCAGTTCCTCACCTACCACAAGGGCATGCATAGCCGAAGTCATGCCCAACAGACGGCATGTACCCGCCATCGCAGCTGTTCAAAGCCGCAAGCGATTCATCATCCGACTCCGAAGATGAGAATCTAGCGACGGCGCAGGATGCCGACAGCCAGGCGAGCAGCGCGGATGCATTACAAGATTGGACGGAGTTGTTCCCGGACCTGCGCAGCGAAATAGAAGCCGCAATTGAAAATCTGGGAGGCAAGGTACCAGCTCTGTATGCAAGCATCATCCTGTCATGTCATGTCACCAGCATACCGAACCTGAGGTCGTGACCACACAATCCTGCTGTTATGCAGGTAGTTCCAAAGCTCAACTGGAGCAGTCCCACTGATGCAGTCTGGGTGAACCCTTGCTCGACGATAGCCTGTGAGAATGCAGAGCAGGTACGTGCTTTGTGCCTTTGGTGGGGCGTTTGCGGAGGACTGGATGCACCTGGTACCGTGTCCCCTGTTCTTCCTTTGTATTGCCACGTCTGCCCGCTCAGCTGGTGGCCCTGCCCAGCTGTCATCAGTAATTCTGGTCCATGCCTGCAGGTTGTACTGCTGCTGAAGAGCTCAGACAGAGTGGTTCATGATCTCGAGCTGCTCAGCAGCCACACAGCACATGTCCCGCCCACGCCAGCACACCTGACACAGCTGTTTCCCACATCCTCTCAGCCGGCAGCCGCCCAGCCAGCCCCACAGCACGAGCAGACACCCCAACCTGTGCCTGTGGCCCCCACACTCATTCTCAGAAAATGGCATGATCTGCGGCCGGAGCGGGAGTGGCGGTGTTTTGTCCGGTCGGGGCAGCTGGTGGGCGTGAGCCAGAGGGACCCCACACAACACTTCCCGCAGCTATGCACGTCCACCGTGATTGAAGAGGATCAGCCTGACTCCTTAGAGTCCCGTGGGCACACAGGTAATGCCCACACAGCAGATGAACATTTCACACACACGGCCTACGGGTGCGCAGTGGCATGGAGGCAGCAGCAAGCAGATGGCATGGAGGCAGCAGCAAGCAGATGGCATGGAGGCACAGCAAGATGATGTGCTACTGGCCATTGCTGGGGCATGCTGTCGGCTTAACGCTTGATTGAGTCGCGTACACTCTGGCCCCTGGCTTCCACCTGGTTACGCTGCACATGTTTATGCATGTTTATATACATGGTGTGGGTCTCAACTCGCGCGATAGGCCTGCAGACAGTCTCATTAGCCAACTTCAGTGCTCGCACTAATCTCACTTTCAATCACATGCGGTGGAACCCTAGAGTACGTTTCTGTGCGTTTCTGTTGCAGGTGATGTTCACCCTCTGGAGGTGGCGGCAGGGCCTGTGGCGCGGGAGGCGTGCCGTCTACTGCAGCAATTCCACTCCCAGCATGTGCGGGACACCTTTACACTGCAGCACTGTGAGTGCGCCTGCCATGACCAAGCATCACCAACATGGCTAATGTTACAGCTTGTTTAGGCGGTGCCGACGGCACTTAATGCATGGCAAGTGTACACCAAGTGCGGTTACCCTGCACATCAAGCAGTGTGAGCTGCAACTGCACTAACCCGCTGCCCGAGTTGTAGCACGTAACCATGAAGCACAACCTATCAAGCACGCCTGACCTCCTGCAATATGCTCCAGCATGAAGCATGATGCATTGTGTTCACGTGCCCACAGATACATATGATGCCTACGTGGCCACCAATCACGTGGTCAAGCTCATCGACTTCAATCCAGTGGGAGGCACGACTTCACCCCTCCTATTCACATGGGAGCAGCTCGGCCTAGCGGATGCGGCATCGAGACCGTCACTGGCCACACATGAACTAGATGAGTCAGGTGTACCACAGGATGTGCAGGCACCTGTTAGCACACCAGACTATGCTAGTACTGATCCGGGTCAGGTTCCCGTGTCAGCTGTGCAACAGAGTGCAGCGGGGCAGAGTGTGCGGGTGCGGGTGGTGCCTGCTGCAGGGTCTGTCCAGCCAGGCTATAGAGCGGCATGCGCCATGCCGTTTGACATGCTGGGTCTGCAAGATAGCGTGGATGGAATGATTGGACGCATGCAGATGAGTTGAAGGGCGTCCGCTTGCAATTGTCTGCCACGCACAGCCCGTGTCGTACACTCCATTCACACAACCACCATGTGTTACTCCTAGGGTGCGTGGACTAGAGTTTCAAACAGCCGAAAAGGAGTTTGCCAGTTCTGGGACAATTTTGTGACTGGCACTGGAACAGGTGTGTGTGTGGTGTGTACGCCGGGTCCTGTGATGTTGTTACGCTGTTGTTATGAACTTGGTCAGTGTTAGCTGTCATCGAGATGTGGTGTCATGGTTGGAGTGGTGCACAGCGTGGTGTCAAGACTGGGACTCGAATGAGTGCCAATCCTGGTACAATCCTGGTGAACGTCACTGACTCTCCAGTCTGCGTTCTGGTTGTGCTTTTGCAACAGAAGGCAAAGCTTCCTGGGCGCTCCAGCGCGAGGAAGGTGGTGAGGCGTTCGATAGGGCTGGCAATTTGCCTGTGGCTCTGCAGGAGCAGCACCGTGAGCAGCATCGGAACAGTAGAGTTCGCATTGGCTCCGTCTCACAATCAACCAAAGCAGATGAGCTGGATCTGTTTTCTAAGGCGAGCATCCAGCCAGTACAACTGAAGGAGTTCCTGGCTGCGAAACGTGGGACACTTGATGGCAAGTGTCCAGCCTCAGGCGACTGCTTGTGGATTTTGTCCAATGGCACTCCGTACGAAGGAAGGCATGTGTGCGTTGACAAGTGGTTTAGAACTGGGTCATGAGGGGATGCACAGTCATAAGTCAGTTGCATGGGGGTTGGGCTTAACCACCCGGCCTCCTTACTTAGGCCAACCGGCGTCCCCTTTCTTTCTTTTCTTTCTTTCTTTCATAAGTCAGCATACGCATTCCTAAACATGTGCCTACACAAGTCGGGAGACCAAAAAAACAGGGGAGACCGTGCGGACACTCAAAAGCATTGACTGGCCGCCACTAGGAATAATTGCAAGCCCGGCGCAACTCTTGACGTGATCTTTGCAGGTTTTCAGGCGAACGGTTGCATCCTGCAGCTTATACCATGCAACTGTGAGTGCAACCACATGTGTACATCTCCAGCAGTGGACAATCTCCCAAACCAGACCACACAGCCAAGCTCGCATGTGGACAAGTCCAGCTCCTCTCACCCGGTCCGCGACGCTAGCACTGCTTCGCAGCCGCATCGTGGAGTCCTCGCCAGCGCGTAGCCGGCAGACCGTACTAATAATGCGTGCGGACGTCGCTTGCGCCGTCAGGTATAACCCGAACCCCTTGTGGCTTGTCATGAGGCGATCAAGGTCTGCCTGACGCATTGATTTCATGACCTCCTGTTGCTCTCCTGACTCTGTGGGAATTCGAATCGTGACGTTTTCTGCGGTGGCAGCGTTTCTCGGAATCGGCACGTAGTTCCGGGGGCCTCTGGCAGCTGATCAAAGTCAATCAGGGTCTCGCGCCCAGAATCCTCAGAATCAATCAAGGCGCTTCCTGCACAGCCCACAAAGCTCAAGAAGGTTGGTAGGTCGCGTGCCGTGACGTTGCTGGTGATGGCCTGGCCGCAGGCGATTGGCATCGTGATTGTCTCGGGTGTCGATCGGGTGAGAGGAGCTGGACTTGTCCACATGCGAGCTTGGCTGTATGGTCTGGTTTGGGAGACTGTCCAGTGCTGAAGATGTAAACACACATGCACATGTCCCTGCGTCTGGAGGGCGTTGGTTGACTCGAGGTTGCAATTCTGACCCAGGTCCGACTACAGGGACTCAACTCGGCCAACTTGCAAACCTCGCTCCCAAGGCCTGCCGCTGCTACAAACAGTGTGTACACTGCTTCTGCAAGCTCATGCCATGCTCTGCTTGCGCTCGTGCTTGCTGTATGTGTTTGTCCGCAGAGAGTGTGGTCACGCCCGAGTCACAGCCTAGTTCTAGTTAACCAGTTCCCCCGGTTCTAGTTAACCAGTCCCACGCTTGATACGTGGAGCTATCAGTCAAGTGGACTGAAGTGTGTTGTGGGCCTTCAGCCCCAGTGGGTGAAGTTGGAAAGCTGGGGTTGCAACTGCTTTCCGACTGGATTGAGAAGCTGGAGCCGCCTGAGCTGGCCGCTGTTCGAATTGGTGCTGTTCGCAGCGAGCTGTCATGCGGCATCTGAGGCAATGCGCTATCTAAAGCTATCAGTCCCATCGTGTCGGTTATTTCCTTACCAAGCACAGCTTCCCTCGGCCGTTGAACTTGTAGTCCCCGACCTCAGCCAATGTACTAGCCATATGAACTCCACTAGCTGGACATTATATGCATGGGCTATGGATGTGATGTAATGGAGAGAGCCAAGTTGCACTCAGCTGTCTTCATATGCTCAGCCGCTCTGTGGCAGCTATTTTTCAGTATTCGCGCTTCAGCAATCAGACTGCAGTGTTTACTGCGGCTATGAGAGTCAGCAACGCGTGCCATTGTTTTCGGGTTTTGCAGGTACGAGGATTCAAACATTGGCTAGCGCCACACTGCTAGCGCCAGTGGAACCCGTTGCGCAAGCAGCTGATGTCGTGCTTCCTAACTGAACTGTCTACCAAATGTAACAACAGTAGCAACAGCCAAGTCGCCTTACAACTGTACAAGAATCTGCTGGCGCCAGCGTGATTCCACTGGTCGGCTGCCTAGCGACCATGCAATTTAACGAGCAAGTGTACTTTGTTCGTGGCCACATCATACAAAGAAGTGGAGCTACCCAGCCAGAGGCAGGTTTGCATGAACCCTAACTATTCAAATGCAGGAACGAATGAACTTGACCTCAGCTAAACCAACTGTGCAGACACAGCTCAATAAGCGACTGCGCCTCTCATAAGTTGACTCAGGCCTCGGTAAGCAGCGTTGGTTGGCAATGCTGAAAAGAACCCTAACTACCAGTCTTGGCCTAGAAAGGTCCTTGATCAAGTAGGCAACAGCCCGCTCGGATCCTCAGGCAAAGTAACACATAGCTTGGTTAGGCGTGAGGGTATCTCAGAGCGCCTGCAAGGTAGCGACGGCTACACAGCATGACATGACGACAACTTTGACGATGTGGAGCAGTGCGATGCCGAGCATGGTGAGGCGAAGGTTTGGTTTGGATTATTGCACGGAGCACAGGCTGTCTTCGTGCATGACGGCTACACTTCAGTTGATTCATGGTTGACCCTGGCTGAACCCGTTTGAGTTACCGTTGCTGCTTTTAGTAGCACATGGTCACGCCTAGTTGACCCCTGGTTGAACCCTGGTAGCATTTAAGTTACCGTTGCTGCTCTTAGTAGCCATTGAGCCATTGAGTCACACGCATGTGGGACGCTGGTTGAGCCCCTGGTACATGATTAGTCACCCACCTGTAACTACCAAGTAGCCCTGCTTGAAGCTTAGTGACCAGCCCTAGTTACACCCTAGTATTCCGACGGTACTTACACTTGACTCACTAAGGCGCTACACAGGCACAACTAAGCTTCTACTCAGCCCAACTGGCTGAACCTTGAACCAGCCCTGTACTCATGGTTAACAAGGTGGCCCCAGACGCAGGGTGTGGTTGCCACTCTCAGTTGCATGGTATAAGCCGGCATGCTGCACACCCATGCACACACCCGCGCATCAAATCCACTTGACTGATTTGCGTTCAGTGCACGCCTGAAATGAGAGGTTACCATCGCTCGCCGTTTTCTGACGTGGCAAATCCTTCGGTTACACATGTTTACCATCAAGCGCAGCTGGGCCTCCCTAGGCAGCTCACAACGTGAGGCAATGCATTTGCCTAATTTCGTGGGAGTGTGTCACGTCAGTTCCGTTGGTGCAACCAAACGACTCGTATGCAAGTCCAAAACAGCAACAAGCGGAGGCGCATGGCTTGCGAGTGCAACATGCCACCTGTTGGTGACATGCTGGTGCTCTTAACATGCTTGATGTGTGGTGTGCATGCTGAACGCTAGACGTATGTGCTGGGAGACGAGCACGGTTGCTAGAGTGTTGCATGGTGTCGCTTTGGTGTCTGAATTCCGGCTGTGGGGGGCATGCACTGCACAGCATTTTTTTTGGCATCGCTCCAACGCAAACCTGAACGAATCGTACACTGTCGTGTAGCCAACTTCATCATGCAGCAGAGTTGCGGGTGTTTTTAGTGGTAGCAAGCAATCTACAGCCAGCCTGCAAGACGAGGCCCTTCCTGACCCCCAACCGACACATGCGCTCACCAGGATGCAGCTTTGAGGGCTTCACAGGGCTCAGAGGACCACGTACAGGCGCTGGGATGCGATGCCGGAAAAGCCGCACGTGCATGCTGCCTGGAGGTTGCCAGGCCCTTGTTCAGGCTCTTAGGACCCCGAATGCATCAGAGCCGCTACCATGTCCCTTCAGAGCATTGATTTCGCGGCGTCTGCCTCTGCATGTGCTGGCCAAGCCCCATCAGGACCAGTGCCGGCCAATGATACCATCGAACGCGCATCTCAGATTCTCTGGAGGCATATCTGGAAGGCTCACCAGTTGTGCGGTGCGACTTCTCGCTCCAAAAGTCGGGCTTGGTCTTGGAGTTGTGAAGGGGCCAAGCTCGCGAAGACACCAAAGGCCCAGGCAACAGCCGCTTTGGAGGTAGTAATAGCCATCTTGCTCTGCCGAATTCTGGTGGGCTCAAGTCAACCATGCTCTGGCTCAGCAATCAAATTGGTTTGTTGGATTCCTTGTTGCCATGGAGTGTGCTTGAAGCTGCATTCCGTGCCTGCCTGAGACGTGCAGACCCATACTTGTTACCAGCATAGACATGTAGAAGAAGGCTGACTTGGAATTGAGTGCAACAGCTCAGAAACTCCTTAAGCTCATCATTTGCTGCTAGGTAGCGGACTAGCTGGCATATTGTGAGCCTGGCTCGTGACAGCCGAAAACCCTCTGGGAGGCGCTACGGCTGACCAAGCTTGCGCTGCACTTGTCCCTTGGACAAGAGGCTAAGGCAACAGTACTACTTCGGCTACTGTACAGGTGAAATGGGGTAGGCCAACCGACTTGGAGCCCGATTCAGAAGGGATGCCCAGTCATAAGTCAGCATCGGCATTCCTAGACATGTGCCTACACAGGTGGGGAGAACAGAAACAGGCGAGACCGTGCGGACACTCAGAAGCATTGACTGGCCGCCACCAAGAATAATTCCAAGGTTTACAGGCGAACGATTGCATCCTGCAAACTCCACTTGAGAAAGTTTGCAAATGTCACTGTTTTGACGCTGTAATCCGCTAGCGATCCTGGCCTGTCATTTTTCGCGGTTACGGACGTTTGACCGGTCAACTCGGCCCCGGTTGTGGTACCAATCTTCATCGACTCTGTGCCGATGCCACAGCAGGTCCTGGCGGGTGTTTCAGTCTTACGTTTGGCTGTGCATGCCAAAGTCAACAACCGCCGTCACAGCAATATGCATTGAACGACCAGAGCGCGATAGACTCAGCAAATGAATTGAATCAGATTTACACCTGAGGCGTCCAGACCAGTCAATTCACAGGCGGTTCAGCTCTCGCGGCTCTTCAACTTCCGAAGTCAACTCTGACCTTTAACGACGTCACATCCGCACACGAAGTCAACTCTGACGTCAGCGACTGCAATTTGCCCTCGTGAAACACCACACGACAGTTTGGCGGAACGGGAGCGTCATTACCTCGGGATGATGAACAGACGATGGATCCAGGAACGAAGCATCATCTGGACATGTCAGCTGCAGAAGACGCTTCTCGACTTTCACTGCTGCCTGGTCGTGCAACTCTCGGCGTGCTCTGTGCTAGACTGCACCAGGGCCCATCACCTGGTCTGACCTCCGTTCTCGACCTGCTTTTCATCCTCCTTCCAGGGACCTGTCGATCCCAGACTCCACACCGGAAATGCAGTCAGTGGCAGCAGGATTGTTTGGATGCAGGCGCTGTCGGGGCCTGCTTAGCCGTAATCGCAAACAAGCAGGTGCTCGCGAACATTTGTGTCAGCGCCTTGCGGCTGTTTTCTCGCCTGCTGAGGCTGCGTGGTGGAGCCGCACTTGCAATTGAGTCATCTGGGCTTCAGGTGGGTCGCCATTGTTCGATCGTACAGAAGCTCAGCACATGGGTCGATCCAAACCCTAATCGTACCCTGGCCCGTGCACTGAGCGCAGATCCTTATGGGACTCTTAAGTACGCAGCCTCCCGGTGTAGTGCGCGCCGCTTTGGTGTGCATCTACTATGTGGGAGCTGGCAACCAGGAACACAAGGTGGGAAAGTGTACGTGTTGACTGTGCTGTTGACTACATACTGCTGCTTCATGTTGACTACGTGCTGCGGTTTCATGCTGACTCTTCATCCACATGCTACTACAGACATCTCCGGTGTGTCCTGCACCTTGAGTTGCTGCCTTGCTGCACTTGCAGGAGCTACTGGCATCGGCAGGACTGCTGCCGGTACTTGTCCGCATGTGCCTAAATAAAAAGACAGCCACGCTTGTGGAGGCTGTGCAGGTCAGCACACTTTGGAAAAACCACAGGCCGGCGCTTGGGTGAAGTGTTTGGTTCTTGGCCAAGGTTGGGCCTTGTCCCACTTTCTGACCGGTACATGTCCACCGGACCGTCACATGGACCAGAAGCAATCTGTAATTACGAGGCATTGCTTTCACGAGGCAATTTGCTGAAAATCAATCTGGGAGGGTGCACTCTTCACAGACAGTGCTGCATGTGCACGCGTGATGTCTACATGTGTGCACCCTGTCAACTGGGTTCCGTCATCCTACAGTTAGCAGCAGCTTAAATCAGATGCAATCGTGTGATGCGCCGGTGCTCAAGATGATGTGCACGCCCTGTGCTGGCAATGCATGGTGCAGCGGCACCAGTGGTGTCAGCTGCAGCCGGCTAGCTGAGGCAGCGGGCGCTCACGCGGCTCTCAATGCAGTGCTAAGCTACTGTAAGGATGCCAAGACACGTGCAATAGCCAAGGTGAGACGTGATGTCATGCACGGGAAGGTGCATAGGCAGGCGAGGCAGGTCTCAGGCACTCAGCTACATCTCTCGCTGCTCAACATCTCACTGAGCAGCAACGGTTTTGTGAGCAAGTCTCTCGCTTTGTTAAGCAGCTCTACTAGTAGTAGTAGTTGAGCAGGAATCAACGTGTCTGTGAAAGAGCCGCTCCCGCGTGTTTGATGTTCTGCAGGTGGCATTGCAACGCCTGGACACTGCTCGTCTGGACGGGCCGCTTTGCCCATGCAACGCCCTGCCCCTGCGTTTGCTCTCTGCTGCGTCTTGTGAGCGCAGCAGGTGTGATGGTGTCCTGCGGCCGGGCACACCTGTCAAGCAAGCACCAGCACCAGCAGTGGAGGCAGTTACAGAGCCAGAATTGCAACAGGCAGAGCAGAGTGACTTGGCAGCAATGCCTTCAGCTTGTGAAGCACCTGCTGCAAAGCAGGTGGAAGCAACAGGACTGAACCAGGAGCTAGTTGTGCGAGAATCAATATGCACAAGGGATGCAGGACTGTCACAGGCTATGGCAGAGCCAAGTGCGTCGGATCCTGCTTGCGTCTTGAGCCTCTGTTCAGATGTTCAAGATGCTTGGCTGTGGCTGCCACTGCCACCGCTACCAGCAAAGGCATGTGAAATGCCAGCACAGGTACTGGAGCAGCCACAGTCAACGGTCCTAGAGCCGCCAGTGCAACTGATTCTGGAGCAGCCAGGGCAGCCAGCCTCAGAGCAGCCAGCTGCCACCGCGGCAGCGCTTTTGTCGGTGCCTTCGCTCAGCTCACAATCGAGTGATGCAGGCAGTAACTTGCTGTTTCCTGCCCTCCTGCTCAAGGCTCGGGTCAGCTTGCTCAGTGTTGGCAGCGAGAGTGATGCAGGCAACTGGCCTCTGTCGCCCTCATACAAACGAGTCGTGCTGGACAAGGCAGCTTCCACCAGTTTGGCGGCGTTCTCAGGCAACGGGCACAGCTTTGCACACCTGCAGGCGCACGCACACAGCCACCTGTTTACCACTCAACTCAGTGCGGATGAACTGAGCCATTCATGGGCAGAGCACACCCCTGCTACAATAAATGACATGGAAAATCGCACAGCGCATGCAGGCATGTGCCCTTCGGTGTGGTCACAGGCTATGTCTGATCCAGGCTGTCCGGCGACAGCCACTCCTGCCACCCATACAGGCAGCAGGCCGAGCATCGAGGTCATAAGTGGTAGAGTAGATGAGGTAGCTGCCAGCCAGGCATCATGGCAGGTGGCTGATCCTGACTCTGCTGCAACAGGCGCCACAGCCGAACAAGCCAAGGATTCAGCTGAATGGGACGATGTCATCTGGTTGCCCTTGCCTCCCAAGGTTACTAGTAAGCCTGCCTCTGTTCTCAGCGCTGCCAGCAGCCTTCCAGCTGCTGCCGCTGCACCGATTGCTCACATGCAACAACGCCCAGCTGGCCGCCCTTCTGCTGCATGTCCAACCCAGATGGTTCACCGCGCTTCTGGGCCGATGCTGGCTGCCAGCCCGGCCCCGGAGACCAGTCATACATCTGAAAACAATGAGTCAGCTTTGGGTCACATGAGCTTTGGGTCACATGAGTCAGCACCTGGTCCTTTGGAATCTATCCGCTCAGTTCCCCTGAGTAATGCACAAGCGGCCTTGCAGTCTGCCTGTGTTGGCCGTCAGGGCGTTGCCTCAGCAGTGGCTGCTTTTGAAGCGCGCACTGCCGCTGGCCGCTCTATTGAAGCATCATGGGACACTGCTCGCGCACAGCTGGCTGCCCGCTCAGTGGCTGCCTCACGATCAAGGGTGGCTGCCCTGGTAGCAGCTCTATTAAAGCCAGCACCCAAAAGTCCACCAAAGGGCGCTGACAATCACCGACAGGATACGGCACACGGCAGCAGGCCGTCCAAGGCTGGGTTCAAACTTCCATGCCCACCAGCACCTCAGCTGCACAAAGGAGGTCTTGGCAGCCATGCAATCAGTTGTGGCCGCATCAGTGACAGCAGTGCAACCAGCAGCACCGGTGCCTGCAGCGTTGAGTGCCAAGCAGGCGCTGACGACATGCTGGACAACACACTCAACTGTCATGCAGCAGCAAGACATCGGTTGGGTGATCGAGCGCAGCGCTGTGCACAAGTGTCCTGACAGCCTGTCCTGCGGGGAGCGCCTCAAGTGCCAAAGTGGCTAGAGCTGACTGACAGCCACGTAAAAAGCTGATTGTAGGTAATGATGTGATAACCATGTGATCATCCATGTACGATCATAGCCGAACATGATTCTGACTGGACTTTTTCGCAAGACGGAACGTTGAACCTTTTTTATTACCTGAAGTCATGTGACAGCTCATGCTGCCATGCACATCATAACGAACTTTGCATTAGACGTCCCTGCTGTGACTAAGAGTATCACAAGGTTCACAAGGAGCCAAGGTTCAAAATGAGCCAACCCATATGAACGGATACACATGGTTTGCAGAATTTAAAGTCGAACACCTTCTCAAACTGCTGGAAAGCCTCTTGCAACATGCGAATGTGTGCCTGAGGATTTTCTGTGCCCAATGCCTAACTTTTCTTACTCAGATGGTGTACCGTCACCTGCTTAGACTCACAAGCCTCAGACATGGGGATACAAAGCATTGCACCTTTGTATCTGTGTGCATTCGTGCATGTCCGCAGAACATGCAGAGGATGCTCAAAAGCAGATGGAGACGATTTCATCAGCCAGAAACGCTCAAAATTGCTGAGCGTCAGGCTTACCTGAAGAAAAACGAGTTTGCCTGTTCTGGGACAATTTGACGGATTCCTGTGGGTACTCACATGAAGTGTCCCAGAACTGGCAATTTTTTTTTCCCTGTCCACTGTTGTCACACTGACCACCAGGGCTGAACAAGCTCTGCAAATGCAAGGCACGATGAGAGCCCCACTGCACCTCTGTCTGGGCTCAGTTTGTGCGACACTTGATGCAGTCGGGTTCGTCGTCGTTTTGATGTTACATCACCTCGGACTGTCACTTTGGCTTGGATCAAATGCCTTAGGGTACATGTGCGGGAATAGCACTGGCGTGTTAGGACGGAAGGCTTCAATGTGTGTGCTGGAATAGCACTGGTGTGTTTAGGTAAGGGCTGTGATGTGTGTGCTGGGGGTTTGCGAGATGTGTGCGAATACCTTGGCTGTATACATGTTCCGTCGGCGCTGAATAGGCTATGTAGTGGGGAAAATTGTGAAGTTGTGCCGAGGCATTTATGGTTGTCTAAACACTGAGACTTGGGTTTTGAGCTGCATAGGCGTAGTGAGGCTGCGCAAGTCTGAGGACGCAGGGCCTGGAAGTCATTGCTTGTGCAATCATGGCCGTCGCATCCCAGTTCCTTGTGACTCAGAGATGAGGTGTTTACTGTTGTGGTGACATGGAAAATGTTAAGTTTTCACACAAACAGAACTTGCCGTATGCTCATTTGGTGGTGTGCACGGTGTCAAATGTCACGGGATGTGTTGCTGGTGTTGGTAGGCGATGTTGTCTGCCAATACCGGGACAGTGCACTGAGAGTGGTGGGAGATTACCAGAGAGACAGGTCCCTCAGTGTACGCACACTCACCCTCTTGCTGCGCTGGTGCAGCCATGGCGTGGCGTAGCCCACATCTGGGATTGCACAGGGGCTGTGACAGCAGGCGAGGTGTGTCGCTTGTCCTTGGTACACTGTTTATGGCCTTTGCCAGACTGTGACAGCCAATACGATGTAATGTCAATCAGCTGTATCCAGTCCATGGCCTCTCAAGAGCGACAGCTGCCAGTGCCAGTGCATGGCGGCACATGGAGTCTGACTTGGTTTGAAGAAGGGTTACTTTTTGAAGTACAATGCAGCTCATATGCCACAGCTAATGATAGACAGCACTGCACGAGGTTGACAAGGCTGGTTTGCAGTAAGCTGACGTTTTCAGTGTTAGACAGCACAGGTTGTACCGCGTGTGTTTTGCAGTGGGAGACTTTGAGGGCGCCTCCGGTTGACACTGGGCTTCTGACACTGTGTGTGTGCGAGTGTGTTGTTCTCCCAGGGCGTGGGTTATGCGGTGTTGGTGGACAGTGTAGTGCCACTTCTGGGACGAACAACTTCCTGACATGTCATATAAGACACGAACCAGAACCTAAAACACTTCTTCCTCACAGACTTGGACACCTCGCCACTGGGACACAAGGAACTGTGAAGGCCAGAAGCAAGACTCTTGTGTCAGGTTGTCTGTTGTGTTTAACACTGTCTGACTTGGCAAAACGTGCTAGGTCCGCTCCTAATTACGCCCTGTCGCTCGCTGACATGTTCAAATCAATCGTAGCACCTTGCACAACAGTCCAGATCCTGCTAACAGAGCACCTTGGGTATCCAGTCAAACACCACAATATGGCCGTCCAGGGTCTGCCAAGCCACCAAGCACCAGCCACAAGCACTGGGACAAAGATCAGATGACGTGGCAAAACGATTTGTGCAAAACTTGCTGTATGTGGCATGCCTCAGCCGGTGCGTGGATTGTTGAGGTTGGATATGCCCGTACCCCACAGCAGTGCTGTGTCTGGAACGCCTGGGGCTAGCTGTAACGGATCTGTAAAATCCCTGCATACTATAGTAGTAAGGGGGGCTCCTGAGTTTGACTGACTTAAAAACAGCAAGGTGTGTTGGACATGGCAAGCCAGGCACGCCAGTGGTGGCCTGCCACTCCTGCAAAGTGACTAATAGACAGGCGTGGGCTGAGTTGCATTATCGCCGTGGAGTGGCGCGAATACATTCTGATAGGATGATGCCCTCAAGCTGATACGCTCTTGAGTAGGTGCTCTCCCATCTCGCTGCACTTGACTAGGCGGGTGCCCTGCTGCCCCTGCTTGTAGATGTCCCCGGTGCGCAGCCCCATGTCGAGCACTGCATCCACTGCAGCCTCAAGACGGCTGGCAACCTATAGGATGGGGGCAACAGAAACTGGGTGAGGTGCCATTTGATTGTGTGTCTGATTGAGCAGCTCACGACGAGCCTTATGAGACACTCGTGATGCATCACGATGTCAAACGGGACATGGAGAACCAACAGGAGGAGCAACTGAGAACCATGCCTGTGTGCTGCTGAAGAAGTGCTCTGATTTGTGCAGACTTCTGGACGCATATGATGCTGCCTGGTTTTGGCACACATGTGGTGTAGGCACCAGGCCTGCCTGACTGACAGTCCTCCCAGCCACAACGGTGACAATGTGCCCTGCCTTTGCCTCAGATTCAACGTGATCGCCCGCTGCGCAGACGTTGTCCCTTACCTTGGGGATGTTGAGGTCGTACTTGCACATCATAGCCGCTGACATGACCATTGCCAGGGGGTTGGCGATGTCCTGTCCCGCGATGTCCGGGGCGCTGCCATGCACCGGCTCAAAGATGCCCGGGCCGCCGCTGGTGATGGAGGCCGAGGGCAGCAGGCCCAGGCTGCCGGCGAGCATGGACGCCTCGTCAGAGAGAATGTCACCGAACAAGTTGCCTGGAGACACGGATAAGAAGACACGCATGTGGCCAAGATGGTGTGTATGTTGGTTGCCAGGATAACAAGACGTGTGTGTGTGTGTGTGTGTGTGTGTGTGCAGGTGTGTGCATGTTACTGCAAGCCAGCATGAGCAAGCACCACACAGGCCTGTGGATGTACATGGATCTGAATCAAGATGATTGCTTTTGAACGAACGCTATGCTGTGCATTTGCGTGGTGAGTGGTCATGTCGACTGAAACGTGCCACTAGTATGTTCATTGGCGATGATGTTCGATCCTCTGATGCGCTCACTTGTGACAACGACGTCAAAGTACTTGGGGTTCCTGAGCAGCTGCATGGCGGCGTTGTCGATGTACATGTGACTCAGCTCTACGTCAGGGTAATCAGCACCAACCTGTTCACAAACACACATACACACATGCAGATGATATTGAGCCGTCATATGTGAGTGGCACACATCATTGATTCATGCTACAACAGCAACCCCTGACTGCCTTCTGCCTTAGCCAGGGCATTGACTGGATACTTGTCATCAACCCAGCTGAGCAATGCTGCTGAGATTCTACGTGCTTCATGCACGTGTGAACGCATACAGGCCCCTTCTGTGTAGCCGTTGCATGGGCTCACCCGGATGACCACCTCCTTCCAGAGCTGTGAGACTTCAAGCACATTACTCTTCTCAACCGAACACAACCGCTTGCTGCGCTTCTGTGCCGCCTCGAATGCCACCCGTGCTATCCGCTCAATCTGCAACCACGCATGCATAGGCCATGTGACCAGCCATGAACACTGATGTATGAAACAAGGCTCATGCAGGGCTGCATTTGTGACCTGGCCTAACTTCAGCGCCTCATGCATGCAGCCCAGCAAAGACCCTGTGCTACAAGTAGGGAGTGCACACCATGTAGCACGTCCAACGCAAATATCAACTACTTGCGCAAATTGCGACTCGACCGCGGATGTCCAGCCCTTGCACTTTTGCTTCTTCTCCCTTACAGTCACACCCTTGTGCTTTCCCTCGTCCTGGCATCAAGAACACTTGCAGTTGACCACAGAAGGGGCTTCCCTTTGTCCTGGCTTGCTGGTGTGTGTTCCCCGTGCCGCCCTGGCGCACCTCTGGCTCTGTGTACACGTCTGTGTTGTACCCGATGCGCTCGCCCTTGTCGTTCGTGCCAAAGCCACGTGGCTGGCCGAAGTAGATACCGCTCACCTGCTCACAACCGACAGAGCAGGCCACACTCGGTACACAAGTCATACCTTGGGACGTGCCAAACGAAGTGATGTCAGCATTCATACACATGCTTGTGCTGTTGCGATACAAAGCGCATACAAAGCGAGTTTGTCTAGTGGACAAACAGAACTAACAAAATACAGAGTGGCCTGTTGCGGGCGTGATGGCCTTAGTTTGACACAGGTACTACTGCTGGCTCAATGCCTTGACCGAGCACATGCTGCCATGGTGGCAGACGTGCCTTACGTGGTGTGCCTAGCCTGGTCCCTTGCTTACCAGCTCGCGTACAATGAGGATATCCACACCCTCCACCAACTCCCGCTTGAGAGGGGAAGAGTCGGCCAGCTGCAACATGCACAGATGGACAGTATTAATGTGAGGGCCTAGAGAACAAGAAGGCTTGACTAAAGCAGGTAAGGGACAATGAGCCAGAAGCAACAGGAGAGTGTGGGTGCACTGTTAGGCATGACGGGCAAGGTGGCATGATGCAGGTAAGTACGAAGGGGCGTTGATTGCACTATTGATGTGCATTGAGTTATGTATATCTACAGCGCCGTACCTGGCGGGGCACAATGGCTGGGCGCAAGTTGGCAAAAGTGTTGAGGGCTGAGCGGATGCCAAGCAGACCGCGCTCCGGCCGCTGGCTGCTTGGCAGGGTATCCCACTTATACCTGCAGTCATGCAACAATGTACCTGGCTGAGATGCTAAAGCAGGTTCATCTCACTTACGTTACAGATACATGCAAGCATGCCACCCACCCGCCAATCGCAGCCAGCAGCACCGAGTCGGATGCCTTGGCAGTTGCAAGCGTCTGCTCAGGCAGAGGCATGCCAGTGGCATCGATGGCAGCGCCACCAATCAACTCGTACTTGTACTCAAACTCCTCACCCTCACGCTGTCCAGCAGCCGACAGCACTTTTGTGGCCACAGCCATGATCTCTGGGCCGATGCCATCACCAGGTAAGACGCAGATCTTGTGCACCTTGCAGACGGTCGTGAATCGGCTGCGGCCCTTTGAGGCGAGGTTGCGTCGAGCGCTGCGGTTAATCACTCGAGACCCGCCGATTGACTTGGCAGCCAACATTCCTGACAGTCGTAGTGCACCGTGTCGTCAGCCACCAGGGTGAAAAAGGACGGATCCATGCCACATTCAAGGCCCAACATAGCAGGTCAGAAACGGACTGCTGTTTCCACCGCTTTTAGTCAATTTTGCGTGAATGTGAGTTGGATCCTTGTAGCAACGGCACATGCTAGCTTCCGGACTACTTCAGGACTTAGCAGGCCAGCACGACCTTGACTTCTGTTCAAACATGCGTGTTTGACCGTAACAACGAGCGCAAAAAGACTTGCAGAACCGTGACCAAGCGCCTGCGAGATGAAAGACTTCGTGGGCAGAGATGTCCTCATTCCAGGAAGAGAATTTGTGGGTTACGCTGCAGCTTGCACCTTGCACACCGTGGAGTCTGTCGTGAACTCTTTCATCACCTCACGTCCGCCATGCTCTCACCGCGCAGAAGCCTGCTCTTCCGGAAGCCGTGGCAGGCTTCATTACCAAAATCACGGAGGCCAGCGTGCGCTACCCAGAGGGCCGATTCGAGATTCAACCTTTAGGGTCCAAACTCAAGTACGCAGCTGTCGCATGCACGCAACACTCATGCATACGCACACTCAGGCATCCACACACGCAGCTACATTGACAGCTACAGCCCATGCAGCTCTTGGGCCGACAAATGTAAAGTTCACACCGCTTGGCTTGCCATGCATGCACAGGTACATGTGGCCAGTCCAGAAATTCTCTGCTGAGTGGGTTCTTGAGACCAGCACGTACTACGTTGCACCTAAGACCTCTACCAGGAAAGCACCACGCACGCCCAGGAAGTCCCTTGCTTCCCAGAGTGACGCTTCGGACGTAGAAGCAGACGCCACACCGGCTGCCAAGTCACCAGCACGTGGCCGCTCACGCCGCATTTCCACCACCACTTCCCCAGCCCATCTGGCAGAGGCTGATGGCACAGGCAAGGGTCCAGAGGCAGCTGGCCTTCCTGGAGACCGTTACGGCAGCCCAAGCAAGAGCCCCATGCGCAGTCGCAGCCCGCGTGCACGTGCATCTCGCACTGCTGGAGCGCCCTCAACGGGCACCAGGTCGTTACTACGTAACCCCACACGTGGCTCCACCGGAAACCGTGTCCAGTTCAAGAATGTTCCTGTCATGCATCAGCTGACGGAGGTGCCCAGGTAGGCATGCATGAGATAGCCATGCATCTGCAATACCTGCATGTTGAGACAGCGTGTGAAAGGTGTTGTGTTGGCAAGTTCAGACAAGTTCTGAGTGTGTGTGACCGTGGTCATACTGGAATGCATGCTCAAAGGATGCGAATGCTACTTTAAGACTACTGATTTTCAGTACTGACAACAGAGTGCGGCAGTGAGCAGAGCACAGCCTGTCTGGCCATTACAACGATGACATGACGCGACTTTTGACCCACATTTTCACATCCACTCGATGTTCGCAGGCAATCGTTCGGTCACAACCTGCTCAACGCCCTCCTGATGATCGCTGTTGCCCTGCCCGCCCTGGCCCTGGGCTACTACGTGTGCTCTGCGCAGCCCACCGGAGCCCTGGCGCGCACCGTTGCCTGGCCCGTTGCCTGGCCCGAACTGCTGACGCTTCAGTGGTGGCAGCGCCTGGGCCTGCACCACCCACTGCTGTTCGTCAACCTAGTGTTCCTGCTCAATGTGGACGTGCTGTTCTGGCTCGTGGCGCAGGTCCAGGGCACCACCTGGGTGAGCGCACAGGGAGGGGGCAGCAGGGCGCAGGGGACTGCTGCACAGTCAAGCGACAATTGAAGCAGAGTTTAGTCGTGTATTGCTCTGTCAGTGTTAGTACTGTTGCAGCGCGGAGAGTCGGTGGGACAAAGGGTATGCATTGCATGTGCGGTTGTCTCCCATACATAGAATGCTATCATTTGATGTTGTGTGCAGTAGAGGCACAGCTTTCTTGAGAGAGCGGGGTGTCTAGTCCATGAGCGTCTCTAGCCCTGACCACACTGGCACTTGCTGCTATCTCGGCATTTGTTTTACGGTGCCCGTGTGCTTGCTGTGCCGTGCAGTTGATCGATCCTTACTGGTGAGGAGGCAATGTGAAAGCGGTGTCGGGCAGGGGCAGGGAGTTGGTTGGCACATGGATGTGAACTGCCCGCCCAAGTGCCAGCAATCCGTTTGTTTCCAAAACGTGTTGCTTCGTGTGCAATGCTTGCCCAAAGATGCACAACAGTGCCAGCTGCAATCAGTATACAGAAGTTGGTGCTGCAAACACTGCATGACCATGATGATGACACTATTCTTGGTTTGCATTGAGACGGTGTTGTCTGAAAACGATGCTGGCAGTGTAGAATGACAGCAATATTTGCTTGTTGGACATGCGCTCCTCTCCACCCTTCTCTTCTTCGTTCAATGGCATCTTCCTTGTCTGTGTGTGTGCCTCTGTCGTCGCAGGACCATCATCCCGCCCCTGATCCAATTGTTCTACCAGTTCCACCCCCTGGCCGTCACGTGCCCCTGGCGCAGCATCGCCGCATCCACGCTGCTCAGGGTCTGGGCGCTCAGGCTGACGTTGTCCTACTTCAGGAGGTGGGGGTGAAGTCAAGGCCGCAGGCACGGCTAACTTGTGGTTGAGGCAGGCTGTGTCAGGTGTGACTGCAGCTCGTAGGCAGGCCGGCAACGCGGTCCAATGGCGGATGGAGTGTTGTATGTGTCGTATCACATGACCTCCCGCACATGGAGTGACCTCCCACACACCATGCACGTGCACACACTCACTCACTCACTCTGTTTTGCAGGGAGGAGTGGCAGTTTGGTGCGCGTGAGGACTGGCGCTTCACCGACCTGTCGCGCAAGTACGGCTGGCACTGGTGCTGGCTCAGCTTCTTCGCCACCTACATCACACAGCACTTGATGCTGGTAAGGAAACCATGAGCAATGCCCAATGCAATACCAGTGGAGACTGGCTACATGCAGTGAGCATGTATTGTGCACGGACCACAACGACTGTCTGCCGCCGGTTGGTCACTGATGCCATGTCTTGTTTCTTTGTCATTACAATGCTGGACGAGTCGGCCTGGGCCATACATGCTATGTCTGTGTGGCGTCATGAGCCGGCTCCCATCCCCCTTTTCCCATGTGGCATGTGTGCAGGTGGGCATTACCATCCCCATGTACGCCGTGTGGACCTCCACCGCCCCCTGGGCCGCGCTGGACACCCTGGCAACAGTGGCTGCGGCTGCGGGTGAGGCCGGCACACGGAACACGGGCAGGGCAGGCTGAAGAAGGACAGCACGTGGACTCTATATGTTTGCTCCGGACGGGTCCTGCAAAGTTGCCGTGATGCTTGCGCTGCTCTTTGCAGGCATGCTGACCTCTTGGGTGGCCGATAACCAGCTGCGTGCGTTCATGGTGCTGAACGCGGCCCGTCGGGGTGTGGGCTGTGAGCCCTACCTGCTGCTCAACACCGGACTATGGAAGTACAGGTGAAAGGATAAGCATTGCACCACCGACGATGTGTGCGAGGCAGCGTGGGCTAGAGGGAGGGAGCACTGGTGGCAGACAGGTTGTTTATTGTCAAGTCGGGTCAGCACCTGCGGCCTGCCCAACCCTGCTGGTAATGGCTGCGTAACCCTTGCTGGTAAAGCTGTCACATAATTCTGGTGCACAACGGCTGACACAGCCATCTTGGCTCGCCTTGACTCAACTCAAACCCATGATGCTTGTAGCAACTTATCTTCAGCCTTCTTCACCGCCTTGTGATGCTCTGTTGGGTTGACCGCCTTGTTGCCTGCAGTCGGCACCCCAACTACTTTGGTGAGCAGCTGTTCTGGTGGGGCCTGTCACTGTATGCCGTGCGCTGCGGCCACCCCTGGATGGTCATCGGGACACTCTTCAACTCGCTCTGCATGGTGCGTGCATGGAGAATGATTTCAGAGACAGGGGCGATGCAGCACCAGGTGTGCCCAGCTCCTGCTGCGGCAACTCGTGTGCTGTGCATTTCATGAACCGTTAGACTAGTGAAGTGCTAGTACTGTACTGCGCCTAGCTTGCCTACACCAGGAAGTGTTTGAGACACAAGATCTGGTTTAGGGCTGTGACATGGGTCCCAAGGCTATCCGGCGAAAGCAGTGGTAGGTAACCTGGCAAAAGCCATGGCGTGTGGACAACCAGCCCATCTGCTTCTTGAGGCGTTGGTCTGGCGCGCAGCAGATGTTGACGCTGTTCAGACAACTTCTTTCTAACCATGTTGACATCATTGGCAGCGCCTTGACCGGGTGCTCCGTGCTGCCTGTGACCGGGTGTTCCATGCTGCCTGTGACCGGGTGCTCCATGCTGCCTGTGACCGGGTGCTCCATGCTTCCTGTGCAGATCCCCGTGACGTACATGACCGAGGCGAGGATGATGCGCCGCCCTGAGCGCGCCGAGTTGTTCCGTGAGTACCAGCGCACCACCAGCGTGTGGGTGCCATGGTTCAAGGTCGGGCACACCAAGCATGAGTAAGGCGAGGCACCATGGGCCTCTGCTGGCAACGGCAGCGTGTGCGACCCTTGAGCCCCTCCTACATTGCAATGCACCAAGCCGGACGTGAGCATGTGAGAAGACATGACCAGCAGCGGATTGCGCACAGGCATCGATAGCGCTCAAGCATGCGTCTTTTGTTGGGAACTACTGTGGCCTCTTGACGACATGGGCGCCTCCGCTGCATGCTGGTGTCCTTGATCGATTGACAGTGTGTTGCAGCTGCCGTCCCATCGCACTTCCGGAGGTATACGCCCTGCAGCCAAGCTGGTACTGACTCACGTCAAAGTATTGAAAATTTGGTCTGGATGCGTGGAACGTGTGCCAAGCGTTGAAGTCAGTTGGTGTGCCGGGCATGTCTGGATGCTCGCCAGATCCCCTGTGATACCGTTGTTTATCCATGGGCGGCCTTGAATCTGGCAGCACAAGAGTGTGCTGTCAGACTGTGTGTGTTACACTTGTTGTTGCTCTTGGGAACGCACACACGTGCTGTACTGGTGAACAACGCTTGTGCATGGTTTTGTGGTTGCCATCCATGCCATGGGGGTTCAGGTATTTGGACCAGCCAACTGAACAGGCGGCACCCAGACTGCAGTGACCAACGTGCTGACATGTCCAAAGGGGTGGGCATGACTTGTCCCAGATTGGGTCATTTCCATTGGTTGCTGGACGGGGAAGCAAGGATAATGGTTATGATTATCACTTTGTTTGGACAGCGGCAGTCATAGTGGGCGTGATTTCATGCGATGCCGCACCCATTGCTTGCTTAGCAGAGATGCTTCGACAGCCATGTGGAAGACGATATATCGAACCTGTAGGTTGACAAGAAACTCCAAGTCCAGTGTTTCTGCACCCTGAGAGCAGAAAGAAAATGTTTGCCAGTTCTGGGAGAATTCTTGTGTCCAGCACTGGAACCAGTGGTAGTTTTGATGTTGTGTGAAAGGCCCGAAAAGGCTGTCATTGTAATGCTACATCACTCAACCGAGCAGCCCATCACGGGTCTACCAACTACAGCGCAAACGTCTGCAGATTCACAGTCAAACCACAGCCAGATTAGGGTTGTTTTTGAGTCATTGGTAACTACTTGTGGCACCGGACTACGCAGCTTCATCACTGAGCGCTCCTTTTTCAAACGTACTCGCCTGCCGGACAGCATTTGCAAGTACGATACACGGCAAGACATGCACGGCAGGGTTCTCCAAGTCAGCGAACAAGCGTGCATTGCCGGCATCCGGCCTCCACGTTGGTGACGGCATGCGGCTTCCACCAACGAACGGGAGTACTGGGGTGAGAGCCGCCGTATGGCGTGGGTGCATTACATTACGGCTTACAGTTGTCGAAATCAGCTCTGCAGGTACTGCTGGGTTGCTGCTGGGCTAGTGAATAATCTGTTGATGCCGATGCGCCAGCACCATGCTCTGCAGGTACAGCAACTGGATCGGCTGGGCATTCACAACGGCGCCTCTACCTCAGGAAGCGATGACGGCCACGCTCGTTCATTTCATCAGCAGTAAGACACGGTGGGGTTGCTCAGGGCATGCCTGTGCATTGCAAGCTTGAGGTCAAGGCACGATACTGGCGTAAGGTACAGCCTCGCTAGTTAGCGTCAATTGTGGCAAAGGGCTCACTGCCAGTCCGCACCTGTGCATGTTCTCTATGTTTACACGGGCTGACGCACTACAGGCGATCATCAAAGCCATTGTCAAGTGGGCTTATTACCACTCGGAACGATATTTCCAGAAGGACAGTTGTGTCTTGCCATTCCAAAATGAGACCATGGAGATGCCCAAGCCTAAGGCGTGACTCCAATGCTTGCAGGTTGACAGGGTTGACAAGCTGGCCGAATCTCCGGCGTGTCTCTTGTCCCCTCTGCCTGTTGGTTCGCCCTGTCGTGACTCAACCAGTCAGGAAGATGAAGGCAACAGCCAGGCGATTCATTCTCTGCCTCCAGACCTTCTCGGATTCCTTGATAGCAGGTCTACCAGAAGCTGGGTCAGGCTTGAGCTGGCTGCAGACAATTCAATGCAGCGACCAGTCCAGTGCATTCCGTTTGCTGCGCGGGTTTGTTTGGTCGTGACAGTCGCTCTTGCGAGCATCGCAGTCGTCATAATCGCACTCATCGGCCGCTGTCACCCCGCATTCAGCATTCAGGAGCGGCCAACCCAGGCTACCGCTTGGACATCCAACCTGGCCTCTGCCGGCAGCAGTATTGTTATCCTCCGCTCTCGTCAGAACACTGTGGAAGCCGCCGCCGCTAAGCCTTGGCAGCAACGAGCGCGGCCGACGGCGTTGACTGTGGCGGCCGCTGCACCAGAGGCTGCAATGCCACAACAGTCCAGTTCAGCTCGCATCCCTCGTGACGCACCTGGACAAATTACTCCAACAACAATTGCACTCGCAACAGGTGCATCGCCCGCACTTGAGCCAGTGCTCAAGATCGTCTCGTCTGTCTTGTTTGGGCGTGTACCTGTCACTGTTCCTGGACCAGCTGCATCTGCAGCGCCTGAATCTGCTCCGCTTCAGTCAACATGTACATGCCAGCAAGCGAAACAAACAGAGTCAGCCCACATACTACGCGACCCTGCGACACAGCAGACTCCGAGTCGTGCAACCAACCAAAGTGGTACAATCATCGCCCTCACGACGATTACCATGGCATGTCTGCTTATCTTAGTGGCTGTCAGGGGCGTGCAACCAACCACCCAGGTGCATGATGCTCATGCCAAGCAGAATGGGCAGAAGAGCCACAGTCCGGAGATCGTCTTGCAGAATACACTCACAAGCAGTTGCAGTGGCGCAGTGACAGAGTAGTCAATGTGAGAGGTTGACATCAACGGCACCAGATACAAGTTCCATTCTTATATAAATAAATCATGCGGAATTTTGGCCACGTTGAATAGATAGGTAGAGCCTAGAAAGCTCAATCACAAGCTGCAAGCAAGGCAACGGAACAAGGTAACAGAAAGTGTCCAGCCACCAGAAGTGTTAGGTAAGAGTGATGTATGCGATGTAGGATCAGAGTCGTCTGAGATTTTACGCTTTTGAAGAACCCTTGGTGATAAAGCTTTTTGTCTCCTGGTTTGCTGTCCCAGAAGTGGCAATGCGCCAAGCAGACCGTACCGCCTGCCAATGGTCAGCTCAATCGAGCAGTCACTGATCAGCTCGTTACCCTTCAAACCCATTGAGAAGCCAGAAATCTTGATGTCCCTGCAGTTACGTTGCATGGTGCCAAGCTGTTGGTGGCTACATCAGGATGCAACGACGATAGCACAATGGGCTGATTGACGAGAAGCTGCATTACACCCTGCAGCTGCTTTCCACCCAAACACCATGTGGTCTGTCACTCCTTTTGTCCCGAGAGTAACGCTTGTCAGAGCGAGAGTAACGCTTGTCAGAGCGAGAGTAACGCTTGTCAGAGTGAGAGTAAC
>QAXH01001770.1:0-32377 GCA_004335635.1 Chloromonas sp. AAM2 | reverse complement strand
TGATGAATGCGCTCTGTGTGCAGCCGGGGACAACCCTAGCTGAGGTCTGCAGAACGAGCCCTGCTTGGGCCATGATTTATATTGGATATATTTGGTAGTTAGCCTTTTTGCTGGAAAGCTTGCATGAAATGGAGCAGAATGGCATGGTCAGAATTTGTAACCGACTTATGGTTGGAAGTTTAGGGGTGGGTGGGTGGGCTGGGACCCCCTCAGGCAAAAAGTCCTGATAGGGTCTGGGAAAATACTTTGCTCTCTTCCTGCCAAAAGCACACACACTTGCCAGGTACGAAAGAATGATCACGTCAGCATGCATGGGGTTGCAAACTGATGATGGCGTCACAATGCAGACTACCCATGGTTGACGGTTTGGTGAGAGGGATTGCACAAGGGTGCCAGGGTATCAATATGGTTGGCGTACTGTTGGACTTGTGGCCTGCTGCACCTGAAGACGATGATCACATTCTTCCCGCCCCTACCATTTGTTTTGAGCTTGGCTACATTTGTGCGATTGCCACGCGGGCAGGACCTTGGAAGACAATCCTGAATTTGCAAGTCTCAAATGTTCTGGTGTGTGGCTGTTAACTGCACCCATTCCAAAACTGGATTACTGCTATTTTGAACCCCTCGACACACGCGCCAGCTGCCTGTTTCCTGGCAGTTTCACTCACTTGTGTGACCTGCCACCCCAGCTCCAAGTCATCACACGCCACGGTGAAGCTCACACTTCCAAGTGTGTCTACAAGTGCCTTGTAAATGCCGCCCTGAAACACAAGATGTGGTAGACTGGCACGTCATGATGGTCACTGGCGCAGCGCAGTGAATGCTCATTCCCATGCCTTGCCTTGCCTGTGGTACGACAGTACTCACATGTTGCTTGTGTGGAACAATGCGCCGATGCCAGGACAGTTGGCAAAGGACATGACGCAGGGGTGGTGTGTAGGTGCATGAATGAATGGTACATGCTGTTGTGATTGTACCCTTGATTGCATGGAAACTGCAGGCGGACTGTGGCATGGCACGCAAGGGGATACCTTGTTCATCGACTTGCTGAGCGTCTTCTGTGCCTTTGGGTGTGGCCGAGGCAGGTCCGAGATTGGTACTCGCTCGACATTATCATTATCATTTGCCTCGGGTCCACCTTGCTGGCCTGCCTCTTCAAGGTTTTGAACTGTTCTGTACCCCGGCACTGCGCCAGTGATGCCTGATGGGTCAATGATTACGCGAGAGATGTGGCTGCATGGTCGGACCTGGACTGGATGGAGAATGTTGTGACCCTGGCAGCCCGTTGAGGCCCGAGGCCGCACGGTGTGCGATGATTGGTGGAGGGATTGCATGTCGGTGCAATGTACACCGGGCTTGCCGGGCAGCCGGGCAGGAATGCGAACCCTGGCCGCCGGTCGTTTTGTATGTTGGCAGTTGGGTTGCTTTGCTTTTTGCTCATCTCCGGAATCGTCCCCTGATTATGGTCATTTGACTGTCAGGATGGCTCCCAAATCTCGCGTTTTCCCGAGACACTTACAGCTGCCTTCGCCAGATGCAGTTCCACCCAACCATGCAACCCTGGCTCAGAAGATGGCAACCCCAGCCCAGATGTCTGACCCAGCCTACTGGCGCCAACTGTGCCCAGAGCTCACAGTGGCGGGCGTATGCTCTTCTAGGCCCATAACCCTGGACACTGAGCTTGCGCAAGGTTTCCGGCAACAGGTCGACAGTCAAGGGGCTGTGGTGGTGCATGCTGACGAGTTGCCTTGGAAGGGCTTAAACTTTGACGTGCTGGCGAGGTCCGTGGTGAGGCTGCTGCAATACGGCTGGCCGGCATCCTTCATCACGATGTATGATGAAGTGAGTACCATGGGACAATCGCATGATGGCAACGTACATGTGCATGAACTGGGGCTGGGTGGGTGGGTGACGGTAAGACTCTGGGTGGCTATGTGAGGATAGTGTGACTGCAAACGAAGGATGGCAGGAGACATGTGTGATGTCATGGAACAGGGACATGTGTGATGTCATGGAACAGGGACATGTGTGATGTCATGGGTGGATGGGTGCCTGGAGTGGTGGCATGACTGCACGGCCACATGCGTTGCACATGGCGAGCTCGCATAGCCGTGGTCAGGCCAGGCCATGTGGCAATGGCAGGTCTGGAGTGGTGGCGTGAGCCGTGGGCAGCATGAAGCATTTGCTGGCAGCAGTTCGGCATTAATTGTGGGCTTGGGTGATCAATGAGCACGTGGGTGAAGGAGTGGAACAGGGTGTGACTTGCGTCAGCTGTGACAAATCATGGGCAGTACGATGCAGTGTGTTACTCTTGTCGCCCCATGTACTGCTTGGGAGCCATGTAATGGTTATAGATTGCGTTTAGCATTGCTGTTGTGTAGGTCTGGAGCTTGATTCACCAGCTGGGTGGTGTGATGGAGGCCACCACAGGCAACGCTGTAAACCTGGACATCCTGGCTTGGTGAGCACTTTAGTAGTAACTGATAACATTAGTTGGCTTGGTGAGCACAAGGATAATTTAAAATAATAAAAGTAATCAAAATAGATACTTGTATGATTGTCTGAGGAAGGGCGATGAGAAGGCAGACAAGCTGATATGCTGGGTCCTTCTATTTCATAGGAACAAAACGGGAAAGTAGACTAATGGCACGCAACTGACTGCTGCACATCTCAAATGCACCTGGTGAGCCCACCAAATTGCACTGATGTGTGGACCTTTTGAACAGGCAGGCTATGAGATCGCCAAACAGCAGCGTAAACTAGTGTGGACCTTCCCTTCCGAACATACGACAAGGATGCCGTTTAAACCAACCAGCCACAGGCAGCTTAACAGGTTAATCATAGGGATGCATCTACGGCCACGTTTGCTGCCTTGCTCAGGTACATCGATCCCACCCGCGGCGATGCGGGCTTCTCTCCGCACCGCGACCGGCAGCCGCCCCATGCGCCCGACAGCTTCCGCGCGGACGGCAGCGCGCGCTACACCACCGCATGGGTGCCCTTCGTGGACGCATGCCCGGAGAACTCCTGCCTCTACGTCCTGCCCAGGTGCGGCACGTGCGCCTCTGTGCCCTGTCCCTACACTTAGGGACACATGCTCGAGCCTGGATATGAATATACTGATCATCTCGGAGTGAACGTTGGAGCCGCACTCGTGTTGCATGTGTGGTTCTGCCTCTGTCGTGTTGTGTTTATGTGAGACTCCAGACTGAATCTGTTCTCTCTCTCTCTCTCTCTATATATATATATATATATATGTATATATATATATGTATATATATGTATATATATATATATCTATATGTATATATATGTATATATGTATATATATATATATATATATGTAAATATATATGTATATATATATATATATGTTATATAAATCTGTTATAAATATAATGCTGAGGTCCAGAACGGCCACTGTAACTGGCCATAAGACTGAAATGGATTTTACTCTGAAATGAATTTTCCAGAAGAGCCTGCTGCATCACTGCAACAATTGCCGTGTCGTGCCTTAACGCGGCCTTGGGAGCAGGGGCCCCTGACAGGATAATGCAGCTGGTGCCCTCCCCCGCCCCGCAAAACCTGGCAAAAAACCCGTACACGCAAATACGGTGTTTCCTGCGCAGGCTCAGAGTTTTCAAATGTGTGATTTTCTGATGAAAAGTCAGATTTGAAAACTGCATCAGGTCACCCCCGCCACTCAATCGGCACTTCTAAATCAGTGTGCGCATCGGGCAGTCTTCCGGAAAATCTGCCGGAAATCTGCATCCCTAGCAGGTGGGCTGACCGGGGTACAGAGCGGGCGGCACCGGAAGACAACAGAAATCCCAAAGCACAGCAGAGCAAAACACTAGCAAACAAAGGCCACACCAGGACAGGCAATCTGGCACAAAGACCACGCGTGTTGTTTCCTCTGCAGGTGGGCAGACCCCGGGTACCACGCAGGCGATGCCGAGGACGGCCCCGACCCGCTGCCGCTGGCCCTGGCAACCAAGGAGAGCTACCAGCACCTCCGGGCACTGCCGGCAGAGGCGGGCGCGGCGGTGGTGTTCACACACAGGTGGGAGGAGACTGGACATGTACATATAGATATGTATGTACAGACTGGATATGTAGATGTAGATCACTTTTCAACCGATCTCTATTGCAACTTGGACCGTGTTGCTAGTGATGACATTCGTGCTTTGCACCCTGCTACCACTGAGCTTTCCTGGCTCAATGATTGTCAGGCGTAAGATCATTGGAGGAGAGATGTTGTGTCCAGCTGCAGTGGGTTTAGCCATGATATGCCGTATAATGCTGCAATTATTGTTATTATGTTGATAATGACAATCAACTCATGGGTATTTATTCAACTTACTGCCGGCTTTTGGGCTGCAAAAACAAGCCAAAAACCAGGTGGCAGGACGCACAGAATGTCAAGCGCTTGTGTTTGTTTTGCAAGAGGGGGAACTGGAGGTTTCAAGGCACAAGACACAATAACAGGGTGCAGATGAGCGGCCATGTGTGACGTCTGCACTCAGTTTAGCGCTGTGCGTAGCTTGCGGTATCCACGAATTTTCAGTGGGATGCCCCTCAATAAATACTTAAGTTGTTGTACTTGATCAAAAAACGCAATGCACTTGGGGAGAAAAAACCCAATGTCTCATGCTTGACCCCTGCAGGGTGATCCACTGGGGTAGTAGGGGGCGAGTGGGGTACCACACTCCTCGCATCAGCCTTTCCTTTGGCTGCGCAGACGACACATACGAGCCGCCCTACTTCAATCGCCAGGAGCACCTGCCCTACCCATCCATGGTAAGGTGGAGTGCATTCACACATGGGACACAAACATAACACCACAACTTTGATTCGGGATACACTCATAATCACAACACACATGGAACGTGAGGTATTTAAGGCACCATGTCGGTCATGCTCGGTTCTGGCCTCTGGCCTCAGTCCAACGTTTATTTCCCTCATGAGGATGTTTGTTTTTTTGAATATAATGAGTACGATGCACAAAGATGAACGATGCCTAGAACAGCACTGGACCATGGGTTTGCTGTGCCCGGGTGCATGCAGGCCATGCGTGCGGCACTGGTGTGCGGCCAAATGATCGCATACCACGAGCGGTTCGACCTCACACCCAAGCAGCTGGCCATGTTCAGGAGGTGAGAACCACCCACATGACGTGCAGCTGATACGATGGTTACAAAACCGCCAAGAGACGGAAACCGACTTGAAACCGAAATTCGATTTCAAAAACTGTTGCGATTCTAGAACTGTACGCTTTCCATGCAAGGGTATGAGGCACATGCAGCACCTGCAATGTCGCATTTGAACACATGACAGGCTATGTTCAGTTGACTAGGAGCCGGGAGCCGTTTTCAGTCGGTTGCTCTCAGTCTCAGTGGCAGCCAACAGGCTCTGTTTTGACTAATGCATGACAGGCTCTGGTGAATGGTTACCTGCGCTTTTGTGACCAGCCAACTTTGCAGAGCAGCAACTGCACGTAACCTGGTCAGGAGTTGAGTCTGTCGGCGGCTGGCCTGTTCAACTGCACTGTCCTCTCACCAATACAGTTCATGTTAGTATTGCATGGCCTTCTGATTCAGACTTCACGTCATGCTCTGGCCAAACTAGGTTCGAGTATAGTTTACATCCTTGGATGCCCCTCTGCATGACCCTTTGCCAGGGTCTTGCCAACTTGCTTGCTCTTTCATCAGTTGTAAACCATTTGCTAACGGCTGCTCGGCACGGCTGGCAATCTTGCTTGCACTTGCCACTGAAGTCAGTCAGTCAGTCTATCAGTCAGTGATTCCAACTTGAGGTTGATTGCTTTATCTGCTTGCAGGGTGTTTGCCCAGCAGTCCAGCAGTTTCCATCCCAGCTACCGGTCCAAGGTGTTGGAAGAGTACCTAGCTGCCAGTAAGGATGTCACCGAACGTCATGCAGCCAAGGCAGCAGCTGCGAACGGTCAAACCTTGACTGGGCCGGCTCTGAACCCGCAAGGTGCCGGGACAACAGCAGAGCAGAGCGGAAGCAGAAATGTAGAGCAGAAGCGTGCGGAAAGTGCAGCAGGCAGAGCAGCAGATGTGAATGATGGTGTCAGGCCTACGACCAGTGGGCAGGCGGCCGGAGGGGCTGGGCAGGCAAAGGGGCAACCAGGCGAGGGCGCGCTGCACGGAAAGAAGAAGAAGAAATCCAAACGCAGTGCAGCCACTGTGGAGGTTTCTACAGCTGGGCTTAAGGGGGCAATCGATGCTGGCTTGACAGAACAGCACTGCAGCACAGCTGCCGGGGCAGCGGGTGGGTTAGGAACATTTCATAGCGAAGCAGATAATGAAACAGCCACAGCTGAGACGCAGGTGGCCGGTGATAAGAAGCAGAAGAAGCCAAAGAAAGAAAAGAAGAGGAAGGCTGACCGCCAGGCAGAGGAGGAGGAAGAAGAAGACGAAGGGCCTGGTTTTGAATTTGAATTGGGTGGCGGCGGTGAAGATTTGGACAGCGATGTCGACCTGTTGGACGATGCCCTGGATGCCATGTTGGATGCCAGGATGAGCGGTTTCGATGAGCTGCAGGACGACTTTGGCTCGGACATGGAAGGTAAGCGATTCTTGGAGAGACACTGTGCCTAGCTGCAGTACAGTGGCTGACATGGAAGGTAAGAGCGCACAAGCCTGCATGAACAGCGCTCACTTTCATGGGTTGAGGTCGCAGGACAACTTTGAAACTGATAATAACTGAGGGACCTTAGTCACTGCCTTGACGCTGAGTGTATCATTTACGTGACACACAGTGTGAGTTTTGATTCCATCAAGCAGCATCCCGTCAAGCATCACATCAAGATTCAAATTTGCACCATGGGCAGTTAGCCATCAAGATGACGAACCATTGTCCTGGCAGAGCCTGGGGGGCCTGCCAGGACCGTTTCAGGCTCAGTGACCAAGGTGGCTGGAACATGTTCTGCTTGGCGTTATTGATTGTTTGCAACACGTTGGTTCAAATTGTTTGCAAAGGTTGATGTGCATGAACCAGGTCGGATATCAAATCATGTGTGTCAATTCACAGGTTGATCTTACGGGTTTACGCAGCCAATGGCCCGCCTGCTGATTATCTGTTGTTCATTCATCTGTTGTTGTTGATCTGTTGTTCATTTATTGATTGATCCTTCACATGTATGCAGATGATGGGGATGCGAAGGAGGGTGCTGGAGCCGGAGCTGCCAGGCAGCCAGTCAAGGCCCTGAGGCAGAACAAGACAGTTCTAGGAAAGCGCAAGGCAGGGAAACGAAGTGCCACTGATGCTGGTGCAGCAATTCGTGTAGCCAAGGCTGTTCAGAAGGAAACAAAGCCTTTGTTAACGAAGGCTGGGAAGAGACGTCATGGATAAAGCAAGCTCGCGACCTGAACAAGCCAATGGCTATGGGCTGTTTGATAAGCAAGGCACGGATGCACGAGTGTGCCATTGGTTGTGCTCATGGCATGGTCAGTCTGCAACAATGTGACCAAGTGCAGATGGCACGTGCGGAGAAGTTGGTGGCAACATCCTGTGTGTTCTGTCATGCTGGAGTGGGATGGTTTTCTGCGGGCAAGCGTTCGTCACAAGTCACCATGATCTACAGCCGCTGGCCGGCGCCTGGGTGCCCATCAGAACACCCATGTATACCCGACACGAGCCTGCAAAAAAAAAAAAAATGTTTGCCAGTTCTGGGACAGTTTCAAAGAACAGCACTGGAATCAGTGTGACAACAGGACCGAGGTGGCGACCTCAGGATATTGAAATGTGGACGTGGCAAGAAGTAGTGAATAGTGCGTTTGCACCAGTGTGGCGTGAGACTGGGATATGTTGTTGTTGTGTGAACTGGTACACGTTCAGTCAGAGGTATAGTAGGCCTCAGAACTCGGTAATGTAAGTCGCCACCAGGTGCTCCAGTTGCCTCACTCTCTTGAGCATGCTCGTGTGCTGCGCCCGTAGACGCCCCACAGCCTGCCTCCAGCCCTCTCTCCTTAGGGGTGCATGTCCCTCTGCCAATGGAGGTGCTTGCAAGGATTGCATCTGCTGTCCTCCGTCCACCAATGGTGTGTCTGTGTCTGCCTTGGACACTGTGATGATTCCCCGCCTTTTTCTCAAGGTTGTTGTGGTCTCAGGTGTTGTGGGAGGTGCCATCTGTCTTGCTCTGCTGTGTGTGTGGAGTTCTGCTTGCCATCTAGGGAGTCACCCAAATTTGTTGCACAGGGGCACCGTACCCCAAGTACAGCAAGGATCAGGGAGCAGCAGGTGCGTAGGTCTGACACCAGGGTTACCAAGCACATGCACCTTTGCCCTTGTGTGCGCTTGTGTACCTGTACGGGTGTGTTTCACCTTGCATTGTTCTTGTGACCATGCAGCGAAGAGACTGATCAATGAAACATCATTCGCCCATTCAAACAATTTCTCGCTAGCTGTTGTGATTTCAAACATGTGTGGCAGCTGTCAAGAAGCTGACGCAGGTCGTAAGGCAGAGTCGCACATACGTATATATATTTATGAGCGAGCAGCAGCACAGTCGAATCAATGGCTGCCTCTATGCATTCCATAGCCTGTCGTTTGCTGTCGCGTTCAGGTGCGCATGGAGGTGCGCAAGGAGCTGGCGTCTCAAGAGCTTCAGGACTTGGCGCTGGTGTTCGCCCTGGTCTCGGTACTCGCAAGACATGGCCAGAAGGCACGCCGTTGGGCAAGTGCCCAAATTGCAATGTCGTCGGCAAGCGCGGAGCAAAGCACAATAAACCCAAGCTCGGTGGTGGACGCCTTGTGTCTTGTGGCCGCTACAGCCAGCCAGTGGAGTGATGGGTTTGGCAACCCTCTTGACCCTCGTGGCAGACTGGTTGTGCTAGGGAGAAACAATAGCCTGAGTAGCAGTGGTGAGCAGGCTACTTTCCTAGTCAGGTTTCCATTCACGTTCTTGGATGACTTGAAGTACCTGTGTAGGGGCTCAAGCTATCCTCAGCTCTGAACTCTGGATAAACCCTGGCTAAACCTTGGCTAATTCTGAGCTACTTTCTGCGATTTTGTTGAATTCCTGTCCTTTTCTTTGTTGATTTCGTGAATTCATGGCATTTTGTTCACGTACTGTAGCCAAAATGTACTCTGGCGTGAACCCTACTTCTCCTGTACTCTGGCATAAACCCTGGTCTTACGGGCTTCCCTTGTTGGCACACTGGTTCCAGTGCAATTCTTGTAACTGTCCCAGAACTGGCAAACATCTTTTTTTACCTGAAAGATGGAGTCAGGTTCACCACTGGCGCTTGAGGCATTGACACACGGAACGTGTATGTTGGTACCGACGAGTGATGTCAGGGGCCATTTAGGACAGGAAACGGCGTGACGCACATGCATTCACATGAGCACTGGCCGTAGACAATGGTCACACATCACCTTCTTTGTCAGGATAGCATCAGGTTCATGGGATACTGTGGCATGCAGCTGCATGTGTGCCAGTACAACCCTCTGGTGGGTGGCAGGGCTTACATACGCCAGTGTCGTTCTTGTAAACTGTCCCAAAACTGGGCAGTCATGAGCGCTTGCACAGGCATGCTGCAGGCACCTGAGGGTGTTGGAGCAGTCACAGGATGTGGCCGGGCGAGTCGCTGAACTTGCACAGTGACCGCCAGTTGATTAGGTGCGCTCTATAAATTTTACATAAGATGTAAGTAGTTATCTTTTAGCAGATAAAAATGTTACAACGTTATGAAGCAAGGCAAGCGACAGACCAAAGTCAAACAGGGGACAGGCGAGAAGGGATTCAGATAACAAGCCCAAAGGAACTTCAGCGAATGTGTGCATTGATGGAGGGAGAGCCTCAGACACACGCAGTGTTTTATTTGAAAAAAGTCAGACATAACTGACTGGAAGTCTCAGCCTGCGCACAGCAGTCTATTAGGAGCAGGGTGCATGGCAAGGTTCACAACACCCTGCCAGCATGGGGCGCATGGCAAGGTTCACAACACCCTGCCAGCATGGGGCGCATGGCAAGGTTCACAACACCCTGCCAGCACGGGATGTCACTCACTGGCCTGCACCGCCACTGGTAAGCGTGTCGCAGGTGCAACTGGCCAATCACATGGATGATGTTTTCAACTGCTGCTTCAACTTCTCCAGCTTTGCTTTCCCGTCCTGCCTCGTACGCTCGGCTTCATTGTTGTACACTTTCTGCTGCTCACGTGACATGTTCTTCCACTCTTCGGCAGCCTTCTTCATGACGCTGGTTGCTGGGTGGGTACCCGTCTGCGTCAAGCATTCACAGCAAGTCGAGTTGAAAAGTAGTGCACCAACATGCAGTTGACCAACGGCACATGCTGGTTGATGATTCAGGCAAGTTGGCAGTGCGTGGATGCATAAAGTAGGCCTTGGTCCCAGTCTTGACACAGCTTAGTGTGCCAGGCGTTTCCTAAACAGTCAAGCTCAGGCCAGGAGTTGGTCATCATCATCATCATTACATAGCTTCTCATGGTTCAACCCACGTTACCGCAGGACCTACCAGCTAGGCGCTCAGCAGCAGCCAACATCCCCATCCTAAGCAAAGCATGGGCATGGTGCCCCCAAAAAGCATGCACATGCAAGGAGTTGGTGATCCTGTTGAAAGGAGTTGAAACGTCAGAACGGCCCAAGGGGCCACGGCTAGCAGCCGAGGTTTTTTGTCTGGGAAAAACAGATGGGCGCCGTTGGCAGCCGCCCTATTGCGATATTGTTGTCCAGCAACCTGGCTTGTAATGCTGTGTGAATGTGCCAGAGGATGATTTGAAATCCCAGCAGCGCACCGTCTTTCTGTATTGTTTTGTTAGTAGACATGCCTGCCATGTGCCTGCCAAACATGCGGCCAGTGCACCCGCCTGCTCATTGACTCGGGAAAGGGCCTGGGAGCAGAACAGCTGGTAGCCAGACACCATGGAATCCTTCAGTGACTTCTCCAGGGGGCACGCCTGCTCGTTCTTCCACTCCTTCCAAGGCTTGTTTTTAGCCTGTAGACAGGCAGGCAATGGGGCAGGTAAGGTTTGGGGTCGTGCAGAGCGTCATGGCATGGCGTCATTCATACGTACAATCCTATACTGATCTAGTCATGGGCTACGGCATGCTAACGTCATCAACACGCACGTTGCATCTTGTGCAGTTGCATGACTGCAACAGCCCATGCTGCAATTCATACAAACAGCACCTGTGGGCTGCACAGGCTTAGCTGAGCAGCATAGAGTCAGGTTTGGTAGCTTTGCGTTGTCGCAAAACTTGGATTGCTGTTGGACGGTCAACCTGTGCTGTGCCACACATACTGCAGCACCTAAATACACAGTAGAAGTACACCTGTACCAGTGGTTTCTGCTGGACTGACCTCAGCTCGTTTATTGTAGACTTTCTTGTCTTCGTCAGTCAGAGCCGTCCAGCCTTGGCCGAGCACTTTAAGCGCCGCTTGTGGGTTTTTGGCCTCACCCATCTTCTTGTAAACCAGTGGCCTATTCTCCTGTTGGTACAGAAGCCAGCCAGTCGTTCGCTTTGGAGCTCCTGCCGCGCTTGACGCAGCTCGCACAGAAGCCCAGCCTTGCCAAACAGCTCCGGGGAAAGGATGGCTCAGGGAGGCCCTGGAGGGGCGTGAAGACGACTGCTGGACTATTGCGCATCCAGTCCCGGTCACATCCTTCTCCGGATATGACGAGGTGGGTATCCAGCTGACATTTGCATCCAGACTGGATTGACTGAGCACGGAAAATGGTGTCGCCGCTGGCGCCAGTGACTGGGGATAAACTGCAGCCAGCTGGGAAAGCTTCGGCACGAGCGACCTCAACATCTTACGTTTGCAGGCCCAGGGCTAGGAAGGAGAAGACGGATATCACTGCGGCGAAAGGAGTGTGCCGAAGTGTTGTTGTGTTGCAGACTATGTCAGCGCATCATCATCAATAGGGTGAAACGACACTAGTGCGTGATTTAAAAACGGGCTTCCCCTAACGCGCTTTCCCGAACTGTCGATTGCCCTGTATGTTCTCAGTGCAGCCAATCAAGACGTTCGTCATCCAATCACACTGCGTGCAGTGCACCGGTTCAAAATTGTCGCGCAACTATTGACTGTTGAAAACGCGGGAGATGATCGACCTACGTGCTTAAAGATGACGCATAAGCCTGGCAAACAGAGGTTCGCAATGGTAGACCACTACTTGCTCACAAACTGGGGCGAATGGGTGCAGGCTGGCACTCACCCAAGTATGTCAAACGACGCTTGAACGACGCTTGAGCGGCGCTTGCCCGACGCTTGCCCGACACTGCTGGCGAGGTGATCTGCAGGCAAAGGAGGCAGACAAAACGTTCAAAGTAACAATTCATCATCATCATCATTACATACATGGATTGTCATGGTTAGCCCGCTGCAGCTAGACACAATACCCCTCCACAGATTACGCGCCTGACAATCGTCAAGCCAGGTAAGCTCACTGGTAGCAGCAGGGAACTTCATCCCGTCCGGGACCCGGACGTTTGGCCAAATCCTGGAACCCTCTGAATGGGCAGTCCGGCGAAGCCGGACTTTTTAGCCTGCAAAGCAGACGTTGTCCGGGCATCTGTCCGGCCAGAAGTCCAGAGTTCCGGGAATCCCGGATTTTGCATATATTGCCACTGCCAGTGTCCGGGGGAGCCTCTTGCTGCAGAGAGGCAAGCACACTGCTGCTCAATCAATGGCATGCACGTGGGGAGCATGTGGGCTTTCCGCGGCGCCCACCGTTGTCGCACACAAAACCTACTTGACTATGTGCTCAGGTTTTGTGCTCGTCAGCCATAACCCACACCTGATGACTACTGCGAGCTACAATCAATGGGACGCTGCCACTCCCGCTGCAGCCTGTTTGAGTACCGTGCAACTTTGAACATGCCATGCGACTCCCAGCCTTTTTTGAATGCCATGCGATTCTGGCACCATGCAATACAGAACCGTAGCAGGGGCCTGGATTGCCTGCAATGTGGTGGAATTAAGCGCCGGGTGCAACTTCACAGTCCAAGGTCCAAGGGCGCAACATTTGGCCCTTGGGTAGCCTTCTACTGGTCTGTTGCGCTCTGTGGCACGCATACAGCAAACTCATGAAGCAGAAGTCAGCTGTGCACATTTTGCATTCCGATTTTGAATTCCCGGATTATGTAAACGAGCCATCCGGGAAACCCGGAGTATTGTCAGAGTTGATGCCAAAGATCCGGGCAGGTCCCCGGACACCTCCAGCCATGCCATCCGGGAATCCCGCCAAACCACAAGAGGCTATGAAGTACCCTGGGTAGCAGGGTGCAAAGTACGAATATCATCACTAGCAACATGGTTCCAAGTTGAAAGTGGTGCACCCCTGCCTCTCTTCGCAGCCTGCTGGCCCTCTGGGGCTGGAAAGCAAAACATCGTGTGTGCAGATGTCGGCCACAGGTAGTTTGGTTCATCTGCTGCCTGCCTGCACACTTGAACACAATAAATCAGTCATCTATCAGGCTGGGTCTGCCTGGATGGCCTGCCAGCTATCACCCCTGCTACACGCATCACGTCAGGGTTGGGTGAAGTGGGCAACAGTGTCATCCATATCCCCATGTGCTAAGAGCCATGTATGTTACTCATTCACGTACATGCTTCCCATGTGTCAAGTACCCCGGGTGCGCAACGTCAAGTACCCATGTGGGGGCACATGCCTTTTGTTGTTAAGTGCACTGAGCATAAAGAGACTGAGCAACAATTGTCCCAGAACTGGCAATCATCTTTTTTCTGCTCCTCCGCTGCAACGTCCGTCAAACTTCCTACCATGCATTGCCATGCCTTGACTAAGCCTTGGCCATGCCAACTCCGTGCCTTGGCCATGCCAACTCCATGCCTAGGCCATGCCGCCTGCCTGTTGAGCCTACGCCTGCCTCGCCCCTGTGTCTGTGTCACTTCCAAGCAGGCAGCATGACCTTACGCCTCTGCTTTACTCAGTCCGCCCTTGCACCTGCTGAGCAGTCCTCCCCGGACTGGAGGCCATGCAAACGACAATACTAACAACAACTCAGTCCGCCTCTGGTGCAGCAGGCAGCACCTTGGACAAAACCTTGGACGCCAGGCCATGCAGTGACCTGACCTCCCCTTGCAGCGGCCGTGCACGCGACAGTAGTGCCCGCGCATGGCCCAGAGGCAGCCGCCGCCTCCCATGGTTGCCCGAGTTGCCACCACCACGGCTCTCCTGGCCACTGCAAATGGCGACACAAAGGCGACATTGGAAAATCAATCTTGTGATGGAGAAATGCCACATAAGATGTGAACATCGTTCACGTGATTGAGGCTGTGTGCTTGGCTATGGATCGCATGTCCTGACGGGCAATGGCCTGCAGGGGCCTGAACCGTTCTGATTGGCAGGGGACTGCCCCCTTTTTGTGACACGTCTTTTGTGTTGAAAAAAAGAAAGAACAAGCAGGAACAAGCAGAAAATCAAGTGCGTGACAAGTTGAGGTGGGCTTCTGTGTTCAGCAGACTGTCCAGACAGCAGTATGGGACCACTCCCAGGATTGGATCACTCCCAGGATTGGACCACCCCCAGGCCACACCCCGCATCAAAACAGCCCACCAGGGCTACGGATTCACACCTTGTCCGTATCACATGCACATCAGTAGTCCTTGGCAATGCGAGTATGATGTTGCTGTAAATGGAGCTTGAGTCACCTTCTGTTGGACTCTTGTTGGACCATACAGATGTCAAAAGATACTCACTCACTCACTCACTCACTCGCTCGCTCGCTCACTCAGTCACTCACTCCACAAAAAGGTACTCAGTCCCACACCACACACATCACACTCCGGCCTCACCAGCACGCCCTACCTCATTCCCACAGCCTCTGCAATGGCTGCCGTTTTGCTCAATAGGCTCTCTAGCTCTGCTGTGGTGGCTGGAAGCAGGGACTCGTCCCTTTGCAGCGGGGACTGGACTGCAGCCTCCCGCATGGCTTGGGTGACACCTGAAAGAAAGAAGAATGAAGGAAAGAAACGAAGAGGACGTCGGTCGGCGTAAGTAAGGAGGACGAGCCCCGACCGCCAGTGTATCATTTACCCCAGCCCTACAAATTACGCAATCACGTACCGTGCTTATTGTATGATTTAAATTGTTATCGTTATACTAATAATGATTTAAATTGTTATCGTTTGTATGTTAGTTTGATTTGAAGACCTTGCTGGCCCATGCCATCGAGCGCTGCCTGCTGGCCATCCGTCACGTGCTCCATGCCAGGCCCCTCCACATGCATGTCGGACGGGCCTGGCACCCTCCCTCCTTGCGAGAGTGGCACCAACCTAACTATTTCGTAGTGCCTGAATGTAACGCTGCACAGACGCGCATGTCGCTACTGGGCTCGTATGTGTAGACGCTGCCGTGCCAACGTTACACTTAAGATCAAGTCCCAGCCATACTTGAAACCTGGATTCACTGATTAGCTCACCTTGCTGGTCCATGTCTGCAACCACGTCCTGCTGGCCACCAGTCACGTGCTCCGTATGTGAGAGGGGCACCAACCAGGGCAGGGAGGCCAGTGCCGGGGCGGCAGGGTGTGCTTCACCGAGCCTCCCACTGAGGGCCTGCGCCTGGTGTGCGCTGTCCAGGCTCAGCAGCTCATCACGAGCCTGCCGCCGCTGGTACAGCTGGCAAGACAGGCAAGCAGGCAGGAGGAAAGAAAGTATGCTCGCCAGCTAACCAGCACACATGGAAACAGACATGTCAGGACAGAATTCATATGTCAAGAAACTGCAGTTAATGCTAAGCTTCCACATACACAATCTCAACATGCACACTCTTAACAGACACCACAATGTGTGAGCGAACCTAACACTATGATGACACACCTCACACAATACCACAGCCACTGCATGCGACAGGTTCATGGACGCCTGCATGCGACCCGTGGGTATGGCGCATGCGTGGCTGCACAGCCGCAGCTCCCCCTCAGTCAGCCCGCTCTCCTCGCGACCAAACACAAGCGCAGTCACGCCGCCTGACCGTCTGCGCACCAGCGGGCGTGCCTGTGAGAGAGTGAGCAAGCGAGTGAATGAGTGATTGTGTGTGTGTGTGTGTGTGTGTGTGTGTGTCCTTGTACGTCTGTACCGTCCGACAAGTCGGACAGGAGATGGCTTGAGCTCCATGTACCACATCATCACACTTGCATCGCAAAGGACTGCTGGTACGGAGGTCCCGCCCCTCCTCCCCCGTACCCCCCATCATCACCTGTGATGACACACTGACTGCTGCTGCGGACGCCTCAGGGATGGTGCTCAGCACCGTGATGCCATCACTGCCGTGACTGCCACCATCGGAATGTAGGGTGGAGTTAGTTAGATGGCTTGGGCCAGCAGTGGGGACGTTGGTAGTGGGTGCGGTGGGTGAGTCTGACTGGGTCGTGCTAGTGGAGTGTTCAGCAAAAGAGTGTTCGTTGGTGAAGGAGTATTCAGTGTCTGTATTGGCATTGATGGGCTGTTGTAAACTGGCTGAGCCGCTGGGAGAGCTGTCATTGGAGCTGGAGTGAGGGTGTGTGGCGGGTAAAGTGGTTGGAGTGTTGGTTGTGAGAGGGCTGCTCGAGCTCGAGGCGGCGGCCATGGTCTGTAGTTGGGCTGGGGGTGGGAATGGGCCTGGCTCAAGGGTGGTGTCAGGGATTGCGTCGGGGAAGAGTGAGAGCATGTGTGAGATGCTTGCGTGTGTCAGCCGGGTGGCTCCGGCGCGCCGTGTAAACCCAATGCTACCTGCACTAAACACAGCACAGCGTTGATCAAAAGCTACAAAATGACCTGCCCCATGCACCTGAACAAAAACACCATGGCAGCTCTCTGTCAGCGCCTGTGCATCTCCAGGATGTCACCCAGGCTCATGAGTGCTAACCATCAAGGATGTACTCAGCGTAAAAGCTGAGGGTGGTGGGCAGGGGTTCATTGGCCATGCTTGCAAAGTCCCGTCTCCCTCTACTCTGACAATACATAAATTAACCTGGACCGGTGCCCAAGTGCAGGAAATTTGGGTGATTCACAAGATGACAGTGAGGTCACACAGACAGAACTGGCAAACATACTTACCTACGTGCAGCAAACGCATTGGCTTTCAATGCCATGCACATTCATTTTTCTCTACCAGACCATGACGTTGACAATCCTGAGGATAGAAGGGCATCCAATGATCGGCGAATCAAGTCAGTCTGAAGCAGCTGTCGTTTCCACGCAGCCCAACCCATTCCAGTCGCCTTCCAGCCTGGTCTTCAGACATCCTGTCTTTTCCTTCCTTCCCAAACCACACTGACTCAGCCGGTAGCTACCCAGGCCTAAGCTCTTTCTCCAGGGGTTTGAAACCGCCAGCATGGCCTACCACGTGATACACTTGCATGCACACTCGCCACAGTTGCACCGAAGTTGATGGATGATCGTCGTGAGGAAAAGCCAACCCAAAAATTTATTAATGGAACACCAATTGATATGGGATGTAGCCGTAACCACGCACAACCTGGCCACCAGGCTATCTCATGGCCAGTAGGTTACTTGCAGTCTTCCGTCCTTCTGTGCCCCCGGACTGAAGGCCATGTAAACAACAACATCACGAAGCCTCCTTACCCGTTGTGTCCGCCAGAGCTGCAGCTAAATCCCCCACCACCGCCATCCGGTCCATCACCTCCCCGCCGCACGCCACCTTGTAGGCGTCCCCGGAGCGGGGCTCGCAGCGCGGGTCAACCACCCACACATGGGGAGCCTGCGGGCACATGGAGGTGTTCACTGCGCATGTAGGAATTGACGGGGAATTGATGGTAATGAGGAGCCTGCGGCTCATTGCTGTGTTCACTGTGCATGTGGGGTGCACCACCCTAGGGTTGTTGGGTTCACTGTAGGGTGCATGTGGGGAAAACCACTTATGCTGGTTAAAGGGCGTTGTAGCGTGGGTGCACTGCAGACATCCTGTGTGCAAGGTGCAGCATGATGCGAAGCCGCCTGAGTGGTCTGGCTGCAAGTAGCATGTGCATGTTCATTAGATCGAATGAAGGCAGACCAAGCCGCACGATCAGGTACCTTCAGACCACACAGGTAAGTTGGATACATGCTGCATGTTATCTCCATGCTCTGCGCTTATGCGTACCTCGAAATTGCTGCAGCACCTAGCCACCGCTCCAATGTTTGCTGCTGTTTTGGGTGAGACCAGAATGACACGCACATCTCCCAGCACTGCATCTTCTAAGCTGCTGGCCAAGGCGGGCTGCTGTTGCTGCTGCAGCATAAGCACCAGGCATGTCGCACACGTGACCTGTCCACTGATTGCCGTACGAACAATCAAGTCCTACCAAACAGCAGCGTGTTTTACATGCGTGCCACTGACACATTTGTTACCATTACCATCACCATCATGGCAAGTGAAGTCAAGTGATGACTGGCCATGACATGCAACTGTAAGTTAATCGCCAGGGCAGCATTAGCGATGCAGAGATGAATGGGATGGCATGGGACACGCGACATCGGCTTGGGTACTCCATCACCTGGCTGGCGGCTGGGGCGGACACTTTGCATGAAGCCGTCCGGGGTGTTCGTTTGGTGCCACACCAGCAAACACGCCGCTGCACTCGCGACGGAACCCAAGCGTGCAGTGGCTGCATCGTGCTGCGCTCGATGCGTGAAAACCCAGGCGCTCAGCGGCCACAAAGCAAATATCGCAAACCACACTGGTGCTCGTAAACAAGAGTGACCTGCAAAAAACCACGGATTTCTCGATTCAGAGTGAGCGCTTGCAAGCTTTTACACGACTGAATATATCATGCCTGCATCCTCTTTGGTGCGCCTGTCGTCGAATTGTAGTGTTTTCCTTCAAAAAAAAAAGAAGTTTGCCAGTTCTGGGACAATTCTTGCGTCCTGCACTGAAACCACTGGTAATACGGAATGACGTTCATCCCCCTGCAGCAACAAGCAGCAAGCAGGTGTGCAAAAGTTGCACTCATGCCACACATCAACGCACAGGCATTGAAACCAGCAAGTTTGTGCACCACATCTGTCCATAACCATGGCCATCTCCTACATATCTCTGTCCCAATCGTGCACTTGTATTCACTGGCTGATGCGTGCAACGCATACCTGTGCCAGCCATACGCGCCTTTGGTGCGGCCAGGCAACTCAGTGTCTCCGTCGTTCATGCTGGTGTGTCTCCGTTTACTGCTGCTGCTGCTGCTGCTGATGATGGTCAGACGGGTCACACACACATTTTTGTCTTTTGACACTGTAGTTCCTGTCTAGTCCTGGTTTGCTGTCCCAGAAGTGGCAGTGCACCGTCTACCACAACACGCAATTTTCACCCAGCTGTTCACCTCGTGTGCGGTTCAAACACACACATATACACGAACATATACATGGTTTGCTGAGACACAAGGGTTCCTGGCGGTAATACAGACCTATTCTCACAAACTGTCCCAGAACTGGCAAACTTCTTTTTTTTCCACTGGGATCGTTATGATGTCAACGTTACAATGGCCACAGGTAACATCATCCAGACCGTCAATGGCCACAGGTAACATCAATTCGCTACCAACAGCCCCCCTTGCTAGTCCAGGCTCCATATGCTGTAGCCATAGGCCCGGTCACAGCATCGAGAGGTTTAGTGGCTCACATGTTTGCCACTAGTGCACGTGATCCAGGTCTGAGCATGAGGCCACATTTGGACCGGGCCACAGCTAGAGAATACGAAGACTTCACAGGCCATATTATTTATATGCAGGCATGCCAGGTGCGGAAAGCACCATCAGGCAAGGCAAGGTAGGGCTCGTGGCAAGGCGCCTCCAAATGCCACATATCACTCAGTCACACTAGTCACATACTCAGCAGGTCAGTAAAGGTCATTCAGTCATCTACTGTGCAGGTAAGGTGATGTCGGAGCCAAACCACTGTTACGCCAGGACCTGCCTACATGACAGACACAGAGCCTTAATGTACTAGATTTGCGATGAGTGAGGATAAGTAGGCAAAGATTGTGACCAGATAATGGGCGAGATTTGCCCTGCACCACTAATCAAGTGCTTGATGGCGGGAAGGAAGGAAGGGCCGCATCAAAACTGTCAGGCCGTCAGGGGTAATCAAGCCGCTCAGCTGCGCCTTTTCACGACAATGTCGACATATTGCCACGCCACCGACACGCGAGAGCCGAAAGCCAGTCTGTGAATGCCTGTCGTCACCAGGCGGTATCCCTAGGTCCATCCATCGTCGCTGTCGTCCTCTTCTTCCTCCTCTTCTTGCACCTGCTGTGGCCGCATGGCATCCCGCAGCCTCTGCATGAACTGCAGCGCCTGCAAGCTGCCTCTGTTCTGTGCACCGGCGACCTCTCGCCCACTCAGCATCCCATAAGATGCCGACGAATGAACCGTGCTCGCGTCGCTGCTGGAACCTGCTCCTGCCGCAATCAATGCGCCTTGCGAGTCCTGCAGCCCTGCTTCTCCCTTGTGACCGCGCTTTGCCTTGCTCTTGGACAGGCTGCGAAGGTGACCACGATGGGCACCGCTGGCGCCCAAGGCCCTTATGCTGTCAACCAACGAATTGTACGCACTGTGAAGAGGCAAGCAAGCAACGACACGAATCAGATAAGGCGAGACACACAGCTACCTTGCAAAGGAGAAAGCACTTCAGGAATGCTGCGGTGACATGGCCATCTTGCGATGTCAAAATAAGGTGACTCGTTAGCATCGCACTTACCCGACGGACGGGATGCTGATGCTGCTGGCCACGCTGCTGGCCGACCCATCTGTGGGCGCCCCAGGCTTGACGATCACTGGTTTCGCAGACATCATTGGCGGAGGCGGAGGCGGTGGCCCGGGCGGCGGGGGCGGAGGAGGCCCATTGCCAGCTACACTGACAGATTTCTTGGGCCCAACACCGGGAATGGGTGGTGGAGGTGGCGGGCCGCTGCGGGGCGGCAGGGCACTTGTTGGAGCTGCTGGAACCGGCGTTGAACGCACTGGATGCAAGCCAGCCCCAGCCTCGCTGACAACGCCAGGGACTGCTGGTGGTGCTGCATGAGATGGCTCCTGCACTCTCTGTTCACGCTTGACCTGTCTCTGACCTGCCTCCTCCGCAGCTACAGATACGTTTTGCTCTCCTACAAAGTGGCCCTGTGTCTGCCGCATCCCCAGCTGCTGCTGGGCCTGAAGGTGCAGGACGTGCTGGTGAACTGTTGACTGCTCCTGGCCTAGCTGCTGCTGCTGCATACCCCGACGTGGGCTTTGACCAGGGCTCAGATGACGAGGCCCTCCAGAGGAGATGCCAGGGATGCCGGATGGAACCGGATGACTGCCAACACCGACCTCGTGCTGTTGGCGGTATGGTACCTGCTGCTGCGTGTGCATTGCTGGCCGTGCGTTCAGGAGCATGCCCTCAAGACTGGCCTCCAGCCCGGCCTCTCCCAGTGGGGGTGGGTGACTGCCCACTGGTGCACAAGCATCAGAGTGCTGGGCTGGGCCTGCCACGCCCGCTCCCTGCAGTTTGCCTTGTACGACAGCAGCTGCTCGGCCAGGACCAAGGTTGGATGGTCGTGCACCCATGTGCGGTGCTGCATGCATGCCGTTCACTGGCACATTCAGCCCAGGTGGGGATGCACTGCGCCTGCGGATGGACTCCATGTTGACCCCCGGGGGTGCCCAGCCCTGAGACTGTGGAGGGCGCATCTGCTGCTGCTCCGGATGATGTCCCATGCGCGCCTGTTCGCCCCTGCTGCCTGGGGCAGAATATCCTTGCAGCCCGTTGGCAGGAGGATGCATGCTTTGTGGGCCCCAAGGACCTGGAGGAGTGGCACTGGCTGCGTAGGCAACTGGTAGGCCTTGGGCAACTGCTTGTGCAAGTTGCAGCGCCTGATGAGGCGGCCCACCATATCCAGGAGCTTCCCCAGCCGATGCCTGGTGTGGGTGGTTGGGCAGCATTTGGCCCCATTGCTCTGGCGAGGGGTTGCGGGACAACGGGCCTCCTGGTAGTGCAGATTGAGCCCTTTGGACTGCAAGGAAAGCAGACCGTCAAGGCATTAGTCCAGATCACCGCAGTTGTGCAATACGCATGTAGTGCTTAACAGAGCAAGACCAAGCCAGTTTGTTTTTGCAGAATATGCATGTACATGTTCATATGTAGAAACCGGCCAAGAAATCCTGAATACCACTGAATGTGTGACCGTTATATTGAGTGGGCCTCGCTTGTGACCGCTGCGCTGTCAGGTCAGACCCATCTTGTCATCCACACACACACACACACACACCTGTTGTACAGCCTTGGGTGCCAGCCGGTCTCGTGTGGCTGAGGCTCCTCTCTAGGGTAGCGGCTGAAATGCCTGGGATGGACACGGGCCGGCCCGTGGTGGGCGAAATGTTCCGATATCCGCCAGGCCCATCGGCTGGTGAGTCACTGCGCCTGCCAGGTGGCTGTGCCTGCTGATGATGATGATCAGGACGGTACTGATGTGCTTGGTCCTGTCGGTACTGCGTTTGATCAGTGCGGTATTGCTGCTGGTACTGCTGCTGGTACGGTTGGTCACTGCGGTACTGCTGTTGGTCCTGCCAGTAGGGCTGCAGCTGCTGCTGGTTGTGATGCTGAATTTCACCACGTGTTGGCCTACCTGCACCTTCACCATATGCAGAGTCATCATGGCTAGGTCTAGGGTGGTTGCCATGCATGGGCTGGGGCTGGCCGGCATAGCCAGCCATGTCAGGGTGCTGCATGGGCGCCATGCCTTGGGCATAGCCTGACATAGCCTGCCCATGCTGTGGCAGGCCATGGCCTTGGCCGTAGCCCACCATGCCATGTGAATGCTGTGCACCATTTTGCCAAACACCTCCATGCTGTGGAACGTGCCCAGAGACACTGCCTGATGGAGAATATGAGGCTACGGAGGCACTGGGTGCCGGATGGGCTGGACGAGGTTGCCCGCCTGCAGCAGACTGAGCAGCCTCACCTCCATTCACTGCAGATGGCTGGTGTGGATGATACACATGGCTGAGGGTACCTGGCACTCCACCGTTGCTGGTATTAGCTGCTTGATGGGGTGGGTAAACCTGACTCAAAGTAGCTGGCAAAGCCGGTGCAGCTCCATGGGATGCGAACGGCTGGGCCACACCAGGGACATGAGTTACGCCTTGCTGCATGGCGCTCTGTCCCATTGCATGGCTGTTGTTGAAACCGGCGTGGCTGTCACCATGCATCATCATGTTGGCGGCAGGATGAGGGGCAGTCTGTTGGCTCAGTCCTCCCTGATGTTCGCCTGGCATGGCCATCTGCCCTGGAGCTGGTTGGATTGCTTGTGCCGAGGCATGCACTACCGGGCGGCCCTGTGACTGCTGCTGCTGGGCAAACCACTTTGCACGGTCTGCAACCGAGGCATTTTGGTCGACAGCTGCTGCAGTGCCATCAGCACCACCACGCTGCTGAGTTGTGTTGTGGTGGTGGAAGTCAAAGCTCTTCTCCATCTCACCACCCTGCTCATTGGATGCTTGCTGATACTGTGACTGGGCATGGGCAGTGATGGCCCCATCAGAAGGCTTGACGCTCTTTTTTTGCTGGGACGCTGAACTGATGCCTTCCGAGGTGTGTTGTGGCAGGGTTGCGGTTGGTGCAACAGAGTTTGCAGCTGCCTGCATATCCCTGGCGACAGAGGGCTGCCTGGAAGAAGGCTCAGGAGTCTTGGAGACGCAAGTGATGCCGCTGTTGCTGCTGCTGTGGCTGCCATCGTTGCTAGCCCTCCTTCTGTCGCCTGCACTCTTGCCTTCTTCCTGACCCATCCGGTTGCCAGGCATGCCAGGGCCATTCACCGGCTCCTGTGTGTGCTGGAGCATTGGGCTGTTAGAAACGGATCCTTCCACACCACGTGATACAGGACCCCATGACACCTGTTCTGGAGATGCGTACACCTGGGAGCCCTGAGCAAGTGCTTGACTGGATGGCGCTTGGGCAACACTGCCACGGTTCAAATCAGCGCCTGGTGCACTCTCAGGCATGTGCTGCATGTAATAGACGGCAGGGGGACCCTGCTCCTCCCACATTGCTGGCTCTGGCTTGGCCGCACTGCCACGGTGAGGGATACCACCCGCATGAATGCCATGGCCACGAGCAAGGTCATCCCCCTGGACTGTCGAGTTGCTGGAAACACTGCTGCCATGAGTATCAAGCATTTGGTGTCCTGGGGCCTTGGCACCAGCCCCATCATGCCGTACATCAGCACCACGTGCCACCTGCACCACACCATCCACGTGCCCATGTGCATGCATGGCAGGCAGTGGAGATGGCGAACGGGTAGCCGGCCGGCCTGCTTCCTCCTCAATTCGTGCCAGATGCGCTGCAGCCCCTGGCCCCATCATTGCAGCACTGGCCACTGTCGTTCCTGTGTCGGAGCCTGCATCACTGCCTTGTGAACTACGAGTGCCTTGAGATCCACTCTGCCTCAGGGCCTCTTTCAGGAAAGCGGGCATGACCGGGCGCTTCTTGAGCCCGCGTGGACGGGAGTTGTCTGTGGGCTGGCTGGCCTGGGAAGAGCACGATGAGAAGAAGGCGGCAGGCAAAGGCTCGCCCTTGTCTGCGCCTCCCATTGAGGACATGCCCTGGCCCTGGCCTGCTGGGTACGACGGCCCCTGCTGGGGCACACCCTGCACAGCACCCTGGGAGAGCGATGGTGGCTGCGCCATGCCAGCTGCCGGGTTGATGGCAGCGCCCGGTGGCAAAGGGACCTCTGCAGGACGGGCGGCTGCGGGTGGTGCACCGGGGGCTGAGTGGTGCGCGGACTGCTGCACAGACGGGCCCGCTTGCAGACCCCCAACGCTGCGCCTGCGCCCAAGATGCAGTTAACAAAGCCGGTACCAGATGTTCCACATATCGTTTTAACCTATTAAGACAATGTGTCCTCAAGAACAAGTAAGCCTTTCACCATGTTGTGCATTGTGACAGTCCCTCAACTTGCGGTTTTGGGCAGTACCACAGCTCATGACACCGCATTGACGAAAGCTATAACAACTGCGAGGCCGGAATACCTTGTGAATTGCACAAGGCAACAACTGCACCTGGGATATGTGCATGACAAAGGACGTGGACGACAGTGGCCTATAAACCTTTATCCACAGAATGCACCTGCTCAGGACTCAGCAGTCTATCGGTGTCGTTCCAGCTTCGGTCCTTGAACTGTGAGTCCCACTTACGCAGAACGCATGCGAGCCATGCCCTTGGCGAGTGGGCCTTGCTGGTCCGGCAGGTCCTGCATCAAGCCCAGCGAGGGCTGCTGCCACTGCTGCTGGGCCGCAGCAAGCCCCGGACCACTGCCTGTCGGCTCTCCCGAGGGTCTGCGAGAGGGCATAGCTGATGTGCTTGCAGCGGAACTGCTTGCCCAGTAGCTGTTATCCGACCCATGAAGCCCCTGTTGTCCCGTCGGCATGTCTACCCGTAGATTTGGCTGTGCCGATGGCAAAGGTGCCATGCCTCCGTCTGAGTTGGTACCTGGGCCTTGGCGCTGGATGGCAGTCGACGGTGGATTGCTAGCGCCATGCGGTGGCTGCTGACGGTTGCCATTAGCGGGGCATGGAAGGAGCTCTGCCGTGTTGCGGCTGCGGGTGCTGCGGCTCATGGCGCGCTGAAGCGGTCCAATCTGGTCTCTACCCGCGGTCGCCATTCCATAGGCGTCGCTTGATTGGGGTCCTTTTGCCGCGTACAGCAGCGGAGGCCCACCATTACCCGTGACCACCTGCGCAATGGTGCAGAGGCAGACAATTCATTCGGCGCTTCGTGGCAAACCTTCGTCGTCGTCAACAAACAGAGGCGGGGGTTTGCTGTCCTTTGAAACGCACCATCGTCTGTAGGAAATTGGCGTGTATGCTAGGTTTACCGTGCATGCAAATGCTAGTGGGTGGGTTTACTCAGTGTGCCACGGCACGTCAGGTAGACATGCATCACCACAGGACGTTAACGTGGTTATCGCACTAACCTTCGATCGGCTCTGATCTGACCGATCCGACTCCGTGGTGGACTGGCGCGGAGCCGCTGCCGGCACTGCTACCATGGGGGCGACGTTGACAACCTCTCCCGCAGGAGCGGGCACGGGCGATGGGGGTGAGGTTGGGCAAGCTATAGGCGGAGGCCGGTGGTCGCTGAGGCGTGTGCTCGCAGCATAGATGGACGGATCCGAGGAACCGGTGCTGCCCTTGGCTGGCGAGAGTGTGGCGGTGGGTTCCATGTCGGCCTGCGCATGGAAGGCATGGCATGGCTCCTTGTGTGAAGCTTGTGCGAACCAACTGGCAACTGTGTGTCAACGGTCCAAGAAGCAGGAAGTGCATTGACTAACAAGAGCATGCAAGACAACATCTTAGCTGTACTACCTAGTATGGTAGCCCCTACCTGGCTGTGCTGTCCTGACTGGGCCAGTGATAAACACGGGTCAACCTCCTCCGGGGCACCTGCCAGCCAGGCAGCGAGCAGCAGAAGTGGGTGAGTGAATGAGTGAGTCTTTTTGCATCTGTATCGTTCGACAAGTCGAACAGAAGATGGCTCAAACTCCATGTACATCAGAGTGTGCATGCAACATCGTCATGTGCGGCACCATCACAGCAATGTTGCAGGCATACATTAAGATGATTACAGGTGTGCAGCGATAAGCAAGCCCGCACATGATTTGATAGCAATGCAGTTCCTGAGCCTGAGGCTGAGTGCACTGAGCACGCATACACAGGCCAAACCACGTGTCAATCGACTGATGACCACTGTGCAAAGTGAAACCTTTGCACAGCTTGCGCTCAGGTGATTTGCTGACAAGCAGCACGCCCACCTGCTGATGCTCCGCTGGTTGAGCACTCTTCCTCTCCCAAGCTGTCTTCCTGGATAGCGCTGATCTCCGCCTCAAGGCGTGCGTTTTCCGCAGCGGCCACGCGCTCTCTGTGTGAACAAGTGAGTGAGTGAGTGGGTGAGTAGCCTGAGCAGCAACACTGTCAACACAATGCAGATGAGTAGCACGCCCCGTTGCATTCTGGGCAAGACTGACAAGACGAACGGAACGGAAAGAAACAGATTGTAGAAGACAGGTAGATGATGGAAAGATTACCATTCAGCAGTCCAGAGCGGACGAGATGGAGGGATAACACGACGCAAACAGCTTTGCAACAACAGCACAACAGCAGGCAACTACCCACAGTCAGTAGCTGCACACTGCCAATAGCGTGGTATAATCCATGAAATGATCATTAATGATGACGGTCAACAGCGACTATTACACAAGGCACTCGGCTACACATCTGTGAAAGTAATGAAATCACCCAGGCAGGCCAGTCATCGCACCTGTAGCTAGGCGCGCGTGGAAGAGAGGGGCGCTGGGATAGGGTAGAGCTCTGTGTCAGAACTCGTGGTGTGGATCCTGCTGCCAGGAATGGAGTGGATGCCTGCGAGTCCTGATGGGGGGAGTGGAGGTCAGTCAAGGCGCCTGACCGTGTGTCATACCTGCTCATCATGTGACAACAAGGACATCATGGGCCAGGTCATGTGTTGAAGTGACCAGGCATGTCAGCAGGGAGAACACTGGTTCTCCGCTCGCCTTACACTGTACTTGTTGCATATACACTGTACTTGTTGCATGAGGTGTTTCAGCCTCTGTGACAGCAGGTGAATCCTGATTGCAGGGCAACCCTGTACAGTTTTGATATATTTTCGCGCGCAAGATCATCTTACATGGAGAAAGGGAAAGCAAATGGATGCCACAAATGCTCCCTGATGTGCCGCGGATGCAATGTGGATGCAAATCTATTCACAGCCCGTATGACACCAAGACTGGGCAAGCACAACAAGCTAAACGGAATGTGTCAGATGCCAGAGCTAGGTAACGGTGCGCACGTGCCGCCCTGTTCACACCCCAGAGGAATAACCAGCACCTTGACGCCCACATGTCAAGCAACACATGCAGCAGACAGCGGCAAGATTTGTTTGTATGAGTCTTCTCTGTGGAAATTGACTAGTGATGCACAGATGGCATGCACAGTGTGTACGAGTGGCAAACTGTCTGTTACCTGCTTGTGACTAGTTCTTGCTCTCGCTGGCAAAAGAAGAACGGGCTTGGGCGCAGTGCAGGTTGAGTGGGGTTTGCCAATGCCTTGTTGCCACTAGTGCAGGCGGGCAAGGTTTGCTCTTTAGGCAATCCTTCCTGTTCAGGTGTTGCTGCAGTAACCTGGGTCAGCACAGGTCCTTTTGAAGCTGCTGATGCAGGCTCTGGGAGAGCGTTTCCTGGCTGCTGGGTTGTGTCAGCAGCCTGCTGCTTGTCAGGGTGTTTATCGCCAAGAAGGTCAGAGACGCGTTTCTCAAAGACTGCTAGCCTGACTGAGGCAGGAGGTCTGCTTGCCAAGGTCAAGGGCACAGTGGGTTGACGTCCGAGGAGGACCTGCATGGAAGCATGCACGTATGGTCAAGCAAGTTTACCTTAGGACGGATCACAATCAATCTCCTGGAGGCATACCTTTCTTTGCGGAGGTTTAGCACGCACTTGCAGCCAAGGCGGTGCAACTTGGAGCTGCTCGTCTGCACAGCACGACACAAAAGGACAATGACAGACAATGACAGGCTACGAAATCTACCTCTTGAAGCTGGCGGAGCCACTCACCTAGAAGGGAGAGAGCAGAAGCACGTAGGCGCTGTAGTTCTGCTACACGGCCTGATGCGGACTCAACTGTGCGGAGCTGCAAGCGCACAAAGGGCGTGTAAACGTGACGCGCGTATTTGAACTGTGGCACAAGGTATTTGATCACAAGCCGCACAGACCTGCTTGTATAGCTTGTCCACGTACAGAGCGTAGGAAGCAACCCGCTTCAGGAGCTCCCCTGCCTGGAGCTCCCGATGTGGTGCAGCCAGAGTGACTACCTCTTGTAGGATAGCAGGTAGCTCAACGACTGTGCATCGATGTGTTGTGATGTGCATGCCTTTCCAAGGCTAAACTGCCGTCGTGCTGCATGCTGCCAATTCAATAACAAAACCGTCCAGCACGTGCGCGGCGGCAACAACACAGACGCATGCGATGCTGCTGTGCATGAATGGACGGGCACAACGCCAGTACACTGCGGCAGCACAAATTTGCAACTTAGGCAGGAAAACCGCCGAAGGTCATGGTGCGGCTCTTCATCGGTGGTCTGCCAACTGATGTCACAGCTGAGGCACTCACCCAACGTTTTGTGCCCTTTGGAGATGTGTCCTCCTGTGAAGTTGTGCCAGAGAAGACCCACGGCCTAGGTGGTGTGGCAGCCCATCAATCAGAACGATGCCGTGGCTTTGCATACGTGGAGCTTCGTCCCAAGGATGATGCAGCTCTAGGACGTTGCCTGAGCTTGGTAGGTAATGCCAGGCTTGCTGGGTGCTGCTGCATGTTGAGATGACGACCTGCCTATGTGAGCGCCGAGCATCATCACATATTAGATGTTGTAGTCTTGTTGAACAGCCTCTTAATGTTTTGCGTAGCCTGCTGGTTGCCACGGGTTCATTCTCTGGATGAATCAGTGTACGATGCTGATAAACATCAGCACCCAACGCCTGCTACGCGCATTCACAATCGGATCAACCACCAACTGAACTTGGATGCTTCGCGTACCGAGTTTTACAAGGCATGTTCGAACATCAACAACAGGTGGCAAGGCACGCTGAATCATTCATGTCTGGCAGCCCGCCCACCCCTGCTGTTACTGCCGCTCGTGCAGTACAATCACAGCACATGGCGTGGTCATGCCCTGCGGGTGGAGGTGGCAAAAGCCCACTACTTGCTCCGGCTGCAGCAGGAATGGGATGAAGCCAAACAACGGGAGCTAGACTTTGGAGCAGGCAAGGGCAAGCGGACACGCAGCAGCAGCTCTGTTGCAGGAGCAACTGGAGAAGAGGATGACGACTACTGGGAGCCCTGGAATGGCATCCCCCGCCCCCTGGACATATCGCAGCCCATGGTACTGCTGCTGGCACGCAAACGCAAGAAAAACAAGGTCAGTTGCTGCCTAAGGGCTAGTCAGCACTCAACTTATCACAAGCGTTTTCGTACAAGCTGTCAAAGGTCAAACCATACCATAACGAAGTTCGTGCATCCCGGACGATTCCACGTTTCATCCAGAGAACATTGTGGATGATCTCACTGATGTGTCATTATCATGGATGGATTCATTATCGTAATGTATTATCATTATGGAATTCTTTTGTAGGGCAACCTTCAGTCTGTGACTATCTGTTTACAGTTTCCACGCAGCTGTTGACTGTTGGGACTGCTGATGTGCAAGAGTATCCCGAACCTCCGGTTTTGAACAGACTCCAGAACTGTCAAGAAGAGATCAAGACGCGGCTAATGTTCAATGCTAATATGTAGCTCAAGGCACTATGCGTTTGTTGGTGCTGTTTCAGGTGCTCAAGGTGGACCTTGACCCCGCTGCCACGGCCGGCAACCTGAAGCGTTTCTTCCCGCCTGCGCGGCCCCTGCCCCTGCAGCAGCTGCCCTGGGATTACGGCCAGGAGGCGCCTTACCGGTAAGCCAACCTCACATCACAGCACCTCACACCACACCACACCACACCACACCACCTCACACCACACCGCACCACACCACACCACCTCACACCACACCGCACCACACCACACCACGCCACACCAGATGGCTGTTTACGCCACCTTCTGTTCCACTTGCGAGGCGGTACAGATGTAAAAGCGTGCACACACATACACACACACACCACGTAGGAGAATGCCAAGGAACTATATCATGCTGCACACCACACCACCAGAGATTCGCCTTGCTCCTTCTCCGCCAGCCTGTGAGGGTCAAGTCCGCTGGCACCTGAATAGCATACGGCACAAACGCTATCATCTGCTCTATTCGGCGTGCGGCATTTCCGCAATCGTCTGCAATACTTGTCTGCACACACACGTGTCATCAGTCACGTTGGTGGTGGTGCCTTTTGCCCGGCCTTCCTTAACCACGCTAATCCATGTCTTCCGTTTCTCACCGTTTCTTTTCCGTCTGCAGTCACGTGGAGCACCTGAACCAGTTGTGGGACAACCGGGCAGTGCCCCAGCCTCGCCCTGCCACCTCGCATCCCGCACCTATAGATTCAAATCCAGGTGATGACGGGGGTTTCGGGACTGTCCTGTGTGTGATGATGTTTTATATGAAGCTTGAGCCATCTTCTGTTCGACTTGTCGGTGCTGCAGATGTAACAAGGTAGACACTCACTCACTCACACACTCACTCACTCACTCACTCACATGCAGCCGGTGGATGTGGTGGCGCCGAGGCACCTGCCGAGGCCAGGGCCGCTGCGCCTTCCGCCGCCCCACGGCCCACAGCCGCTGTGCCCCCTCCCGCAGCCTTCACCAAGGCGGACAGCCGTGCTAAGGTAATGCTGGGACACGCAACACGCACAGTCACGCCCTTGCTGTCTGCGCACTTTCACTCCACATGGGAATGCACCGCAACTGCAAGTTCAGGCATGTCTTTGCTTTGTTGCCCTCTTCTGCAGCCGTTGAGCCTTGTTCTGTCGTTTCCTTCCTGTGTATTCGGTCTTCCAGGCGTATATTGACCATACAAAACAAAAAAGGCCACAAAGTGCAATCAACTTTTATGCATCTTCAAAGTGCCTCAAGTGGCACAGCGTGCCTCAAGTGGAAAGCATGGCTGTTTCTGCCTGCTCCCCCTCAGGCGCCTGCCCCTCACAGTCACGAGGCCCACGGCTACCTGAAGATTCTGAAGTCCATCAGCAGTGCAAACGAAAAGGAGGAAGCAGCAGCAGCTGCCGCTGCTGCCGCTGCAGCAGGCACAGCGCGCAGTCGCCAGGCCGCCAAGGCCGCAGCCCGCTCCGGCTGGTCCGGCCACAGCCGGCGGCTGGTGCAGGGGTGGCTGGGGCGGGAGCCACTGGCAAGGGGGCCGAGGCTGTGGTCAGCTTTTATGATGACGATGATGATGGAGGGGAAGTGGCAGTCGGAGATGAGGATTTGATGCAGCGATTTGGGTCTGACGATGATGATGACGATGATGTTGATGTTGATGAAGGCGAGGAGGAGGAGGATGAAGCCGCAGTGGGGATGGGTGGTTCTGAGAAGGGCGGGGAAGGAGCAGTGCACACAGAGGCCATGGTTGGGCAGGAGCAGGAGGAGGAAGCTGACGTTGAGTTAGGGCACTTAGACCAGGAAGAGAAGGAGGAGGAGGAGGAGGAGGAGAATGAGGGGAAAGAGCAGGAAGACGAGGAGGAGGAGAATGAGGGGGAGGAGGAGGGGCATGTAGAGCTGGCCAGTGAAGGGGAGGAAGGGGGATCAGAGCCATGCGATGAAAACGTACCAAGCGAGCCAGACAGTGTGGAGTCAGGAAGTGAGGAGCCTGAGGGGCAAGAGAGTGATGACAATGACAGCTGGGAACGCGCTGTGGCGCGGCAG